>CAXKVI010000004.1:88684524-88737024 GCA_964058755.1 Campiglossa producta | reverse complement strand
GGGTTTGTGGGAATTTGCCCCTATATACTATAGCTAAGTCGTCTGCATATGCCACTACCTTCCCGCCCCCCCAGCTTGTGTCTCGCAGCATCGAGTTGACAGTGAGGTTCCATAGAAGCGGGGAGAGAACACCACCCTGAGGCGTTCCCCTTGTGACATAGCGTGATAAGTCAACCGAGCCCAGTGATGAAACTATTCGTCTACCCCTTAGCAGTTGATCAATAAGTCCAATAAGAGACCTGCTTATGCCCAGACTTGTTAAAGCGGTGTTTATAGCGGCTTATGTTGTTGAAGGCTCCTTCAATATCTAAAAAGGCCGCAAGACAGTACTCCTTCTCATACAGCGATTTTTCAATAACAGAAACTAGGGTGTGAAGCGCAGTTTCTGTAGATTTCCCTTTGGTGTATGCATGCTGATAGCTACAGATCAGGTTGCTATCAATAGTAGAGGAGAGGTAGTCATTTATTATCCTCTCGAAGGTTTTGAGCACAAAGGATGAGAGACTGATCGGCCTGTAGTCCTTCGGCTCGTAATGAGACGCCTTCCCCGCCTTAGGAATAAACACTACCGTGGCACTTCTCCAGGAGCACGGAATGTAGCTAAGAGCCAGGCAGGCTGTATAGAGAAATACCAGCCATTTGGCTGATGTCTCCAGCGTGTTTATGAGTTGTGCGGGAATAATCCCGTCTGGCCCGGCAGCCTTGAACGGTTCGAAGCTTTTAACCGCCCACCTAACCTTTTCCTCCGTGATGGGTATGTATACAGCCAGGTTTGTTGTTCCTCATGCAAGTTCCCTGGGAAAATAAAATAAAATAAAATAAAATAAAATAAAATAAAATAAAATAAAATAAAATAAAATAAAATAAAATAAAATAAAATAAAATAAAATAAAATAAAATAAAATAAAATAAAATAAAATAAAATAAAATAAAATAAAATAAAATAAAATAAAATAAAATAAAATAAAATAAAATAAAATAAAATAAAATAAAATAAAATAAAATAAAATAAAATAAAATAAAATAAAATAAAATAAAATAAAATAAAATAAAATAAAATAAAATAAAATAAAATAAAATAAAATAAAATAAAATAAAATAAAATAAAATAAAATAAAATAAAATAAAATAAAATAAAATAAAATAAAATAAAATAAAATAAAATAAAATAAAATAAAATAAAATAAAATAAAATAAAATAAAATAAAATAAAATAAAATAAAATAAAATAAAATAAAATAAAATAAAATAAAATAAAATAAAATAAAATAAAAGAAAATAAAATAAAATAAAATAAAATAAAATAAAATAAAATAAAATAAAATAAAATAAAATAAAATAAAATAAAATAAAATAAAATAAAATAAAATAAAATAAAATAAAATAAAATAAAATAAAATAAAATAAAATAAAATAAAATAAAATAAAATAAAATAAAATAAAATAAAATAAAATAAAATAAAATAAAATAAAATAAAATAAAATAAAATAAAATAAAATAAAATAAAATAAAATAAAATAAAATAAAATAAAATAAAATAAAATAAAATAAAATAAAATAAAATAAAATAAAATAAAATAAAATAAAATAAAATAAAATAAAATAAAATAAAATAAAATAAAATAAAATAAAATAAAATAAAATAAAATAAAATAAAATAAAATAAAATAAAATAAAATAAAATAAAATAAAATAAAATAAAATAAAATAAAATAAAATAAAATAAAATAAAATAAAATAAAATAAAATAAAATAAAATAAAATAAAATAAAATAAAATAAAATAAAATAAAATAAAATAAAATAAAATAAAATAAAATAAAATAAAATAAAATAAAATAAAATAAAATAAAATAAAATAAAATAAAATAAAATAAAATAAAATAAAATAAAATAAAATAAAATAAAATAAAATAAAATAAAATAAAATAAAATAAAATAAAATAAAATAAAATAAAATAAAATAAAATAAAATAAAATAAAATAAAATAAAATAAAATAAAATAAAATAAAATAAAATAAAATAAAATAAAATAAAATAAAATAAAATAAAATAAAATAAAATAAAATAAAATAAAATAAAATAAAATAAAATAAAATAAAATAAAATAAAATAAAATAAAATAAAATAAAATAAAATAAAATAAAATAAAATAAAATAAAATAAAATAAAATAAAATAAAATAAAATAAAATTAAAAAAAATAAAATAAAAAAAAAAATAAAATAAAAAAAAAAATAAAATAAAATAAAATAAAATGAAATGAAATGAAATGAAATGAAATGAAATGAAATGAAATGAAATGAAATGAAATGAAATGAAATGAAATGAAATGAAATGAAATGAAATGAAATGAAATGAAATGAAATGAAATGAAATGAAATGAAATGAAATGAAATGAAATGAAATGAAATGAAATGAAATGAAATGAAATGAAATGAAATGAAATGAAATAAAATAAAATGAAATAAACAAAAATAAAATAAAATAAAATAAAAAAATAAACAAAAATAAAATAAAATAAACAAAATAAAATAAAATAAACAAAAATAAAATAAAATAAAATGAAATAAAATAAAATAAAATAAAATGAAATAAAATAAAATAAAATAAAATAAAATAAATAAAATAAAATAAAATAAAATAAAATAAAATAAAATAAAATAAAATAAAATAAAATAAAATAAAATAAAATAAAATAAAATAAAATAAAATAAAATAAAATAAAATAAAATAAAATAAAATAAAATAAAATAAAATAAAATAAAATAAAATAAAATAAAATAAAATAAAATAAAATAAAATAAAATAAAATAAAATAAAATAAAATAAAATAAAATAAAATAAAATAAAATAAAATAAAATAAAATAAAATAAAATAAAATAAAATAAAATAAAATAAAATAAAATAAAATAAAATAAAATAAAATAAAATAAAATAAAATAAAATAAAATAAAATAAAATAAAATAAAATAAAATAAAATAAAATAAAATAAAATAAATAAAATAAAATAAAATAAAATAAAATAAAATAAAATAAAATAAAATAAAATAAAATAAAATAAAATAAAATAAAATAAAATAAAATAAAATAAAATAAAATAAAATAAAATATAATAAAATAAAATAAAATAAAATAAAATGAAATAAATAAAAATAAAAATAAAATTTTAGTATAAAAAAAACCCTGACCTCAGCCGGCAAAGAGAAGAAATGTTAAATGGAAAGGGCGAAAAAAAAAAATATTTTAAAATAATAAATTGAAATTAAATTAAAAAAATATATTAAAAAAACCAATGAAAAAAAATAAAAAATGAAATTATATAAAAAAATTTAAAATAATTAAATAAAAACTAAATTTAATTAAAATAAAATAGCCCCGTGTATAATGAGCTTTAGAGAAAAAAGCTTCAAACCACTGTTAGTAAGCCCATCAGCCAATAATGTTACACCCATGCAATTATCACGACCGCTATAGAAAAGTACAAATATATTTATCTACCACGGTTGCCATTTTGTTGCGCGATTTTCTTTGCTTCTCTTTTTTTATTTTGGAGAAGCTTCAAATATGAATAAATATAAAAAACTAAAAAGATATATCAGAAATTGCAAAACAAAATATTTATTTTTCTGCTGTGGAAACTTTTGAAAAAAGTTGTTACCAAAAAATAAAAATAAAAAACTTGCCTTTGGCAACCATGGAATCTTCATTTACATGCTGGTTTGATATTCAAACAAATAGCTTTGCCATCAACAACATAAATGGCTAAATACAATATTGTGGCTATAACAAATTGCCTGCCGCATTGAGTGTCTGCAAATAATCCGACATTCAACGTGACCACATGCAATGCGCTTTGAAACAAGATAAACAACCGAGAATAAATACAACAGTATATAAGAGCGTAAGTATGACATAAATAGTAAAGAAATAACACTTAACAGACACGCAAACAAATATATATTTAGTTATTTGTATGTTCATATGTACATCCATAGATTAAGTATGACAAGCATCGGCGCCCCATAGATCTTAAGATCAGTCAAACAAGTTGGATTCATCACACAGACACGTTGTGCTCTTTGTTTACCAAATGATTTAGTCGTCGCTGGGCAATGGGCGAAACCACATCGCGTGGGGGTGTCGCTTGTTTGGTCAGCGAATGTTAAAAATATAGTTCGGACGATCACAGCGCGTGTATAAGCGTTCTCACTTATACACCTGCATTTACAAATCTGCCGACCCATGAAGTATGAGCATCAGTTTAACGTATGTATGTATGCATCAACCAAACTAGACAAATAAGTATGTATGGATATAACTATCCGCTCGATTAGCTTAAAGATTTTTTGTTGGCTGCACTTGCTTCATCATCGCTTGACTCAAATGTGCTAACCAAAGTTGACATAAGTTTGCGACTTTGCTTCTTTTTTGTGGTTATGTATATAGTTTTTGATGTAGATCCGCTTAATGTATTTAAGTAAATGCAAATAAAAAGGTAATCTATAACTATTTGCATCATGAGTGCACTCAGTCAGTTATTTCACATGTTCAGAAAGTATCTTCCTTTCCTTGAGTGGTTTACCTTTTTAATATCTTATTGCACAATATTATTGTATCAAATCATTTCGTACAAATGTATTTATATTTAATAGCATCCTCTTTCAAATTGCCTTAACTGTGCTTTTGCACACAGACTTACAAAATTTTTTTATATTATACCTTTCATGAACATGAAATGGTATTATAACTTTGGTCCGATGTTTGTAAATATGAGAAGAAGAAGAGATAGACCCATCAATAAGTATACCGAAATGATCAGGATGACGAAATGAGTTGATTTAGCCATGTCCGTCTGTCCGTCTGTCCGTCTGTCCGTCTGTCTGTTTGAACGCAAACTAGTCCCTCAATTTTTGAGATATCTGGCTGAAATTTTGTATGTGGCCACCATTTTGTAATATAGGAATCATTTGTCGGAACTGACAAGATCGGACCAGTATAACATATAGCCCCCATACAACCGATTGTTCAGATTTAATGTTTTTTGGCCAAAACTTCTGCAATTAAAAAGTTAGGACCGTAAAATTTTGCAACTCGAGTACTTTCTGTTTATGTAGTGTATATAGTGAAAATCAACAAGATCGGGCAAATATAACATATAGCCCCCATACAACCGATTGTTCAGGTATAAGGTTTTTTGACCAAAACTTCTGCAATTAAAAAGTTAGGACCGTAAAATTTTGCAACTCGAGTACTTTCTATTTATGTAGTGTATATAGTGAAAATCAACAAGATCGGGCAAATGTAATATATAGCCCCCATACAACCGATTGTTCAGATATAAGGTTTTTTGGCCAAAACTTCTGCAATTAAAAAGTTAGGACCGTAAAATTTTGCAACTCGAGTACTTTCTATTTATGTAGTGTATATAGTGAAAATCAACAAGATCGGGCAAATGTAACATATAGCCCCCATACAACCGATTGTTCAGATATAAGGTTTCTTGGCCAAAACTTCTGCAATTAAAAAGTTAGGAACGTAAAATTTTGCATCTCGAGTACTTTCTATTTATGTAGTGTATATAGTGAAAATCAACAAGATCGGGCAGATGTAACATATAGTCCCCATACAACCGATTGTTCAGATATAAGGTTTTTTGGCCAATACTTCCGCATTTAAAAAGTTAGGAACGTAAAATATTGCACCTTTAGTACTTTCTACATATGTAATGTGTATAGTGTAAGTCAGTACAATTGAACACGTATAATATATAGCCTCCATACAATCGATTGTTCCGATAACTCGGATCCTATTATTTTGTAAGTTTTTTTAAATTATAACAAAGATGTGTAATGTGTATAGTAAATATAGTTAAATTGACACAGGCTGTACTGGGGATCGAACAGTGAAAATCGTGACGCTTATTCATGAAAGGTATATAGCCTTCGGCACAGCCGAAGACAGCTTTCCTTACTTGTTTTTTTTTTATTTTAATTGGCCTACTATCTACTCGCGCTTTGTACCTTCTCAATAAAATGTCTATTGTAACTTGTTACACTTACAATGGCAATTTGCTGTTAATTGATATTCACTTTTTTCCATTTTTTAGTTCAATGAATGTGTAATTGGTTCTGATTGCATTTAACTTCTCATTCCACGTTTTTCCTACCTCAGTCTCATAAGTTGCATCTTTCGCTTTCAAATGATTCAAATGCGTTTCATGTTTTCTAGTTTCCAGCTTATCAGTTTTCCAACACTAACTACACTTTCTGTCTGATCATAGCACTGAATGCACTTAGCGTAAACGTAGGAATGTTAATCTCAAGAGTTTTTGTCTTCCGGGACTTTGTAGATTTGAGAATTCAATTCAGGGATTGTTACGGAAATCAGAGAATTTATATTTACTTAATATCTTCATCCTTTTGTTGAATAACAGACTGAATTTCGATGGCTGATTAGGGATCCCCCTATATCAGAATATTTTTCAAAACTATCTATCTTATACGGCTGATACATTAGCGCAAATTCCGAATTATCTCCGCTTTCGGGAGTTAACTGGAGCATAGTCTTCATTATAAACTCCCAAAAATTAAGAAGATTTGAGCAGATATCATAACTATTTGACCGCTACTGTCATCGATAAATAAACAAACATCGCAACGACCACTACCAAAAATACGAGTTCACCGCTACTGGACACTAGATGTCACCAAAAAAAGAGCGACATCTATTTTAAACTGCAAGTACTACAACCAAAGCCATCTAGTGCGCTGATTGTTAATCTTCAATTTTGTGTGTATCAGCGTAAAATTTGGATCTGATTAAAGAAGATTTATTGGAGGTAATCTTCGTGTGTTTATCCATAGCATTAGAATATCTTTCCAATCATAGAGAGATAAGATCTCAAATGTCACATAGAGAGATAAGGTCTCAAATTTCCGGGACTTACATTCCCAATAGTTCTATAGAGATTAATTTTTGTTGCGATAAGTAATCTAAGCTAAACAGACCGAGTGTCGATGTGCGAAAGCACAGAGCGCATCTCAAAATAAGTAGCAGCAGATCGTAAATTAGCATGTAATAATATAAGTAAGTGGCTGTAGAAGTGGGTAATGCTGGCTTAGTAAAAACAAATATGGGAAAGAAATAAATTATGTGGAAGATGTTTGTTTTGTAGATGCCGTATTTGTTTTGATAATTCTACGTGATTACAAAGTAGATTAACTGGTGATGTTTTTTCTTAAATTTAAAGTGCTTCGCCGAAGCCTTTGTTTCACATTACAGAACCGCATTTTAATAGGAAACTTCAGTGGAATAACTATGTAGTAGTTCAAATATTCTGGAGTAAACTATCTGAAGTATTATAAAAAAAATTTGGTATGGTTTGAAATAGTTCAAAAATCCAATATTTTCCAAATAATATTGTTGCGTGGCTCTGGAAATCTCTTAGTTAGATTTCTTAGCAGCAAGATAGTTTTCCGATGGTGTCTTTTATTGGGAAACTGATGGTATTACAATATATATTTTCTCCTGCAAAGAGTGCAATAAAATATTCCTTGATATTTATTTCAGTTGCTCGTTGTAAATATTTTTAGAATGTTGTAGGAATTATCTTAAAATGCTGTTGATAATCAAAAATTTAATGGACCGACGCATACATCGATTTAGCTGCCAAATGCAGATAATTGTAAAGTCAAAGTCTAAAATGCTAGATATACATTAGAGCGTATCACCAAAAACAAGTCGGCCGTACCTCCCTTCATATGAAGTGTTTTTGAAAATCATTTAAAAAAAAAAATTATATTTTTTTTTCTGGCAACACTAGATGTCGCCCAATTCGGCATTTATTGTCGGATTTTAAAGTGTGATACCACAACGAAATGCATGAGCTCAATGAACTTTCTTGAGAAAAAACTTCCTCTTTGTGACGAAAAAATTAACGTGTCAAACTTCAAAATCCGACAACAAATGCCAAAGATTTGAAGAAATATGTAATTGGGCGACATCTAGGGTTGCCAAAAAAAAAAAAAATTTTAAATATTTTTCAAAAACACTTCGTATGAGGGGAGGTACGGCCGACCTTTTTTTTGTCTGTAAGCCCGAGACGCTCTAATATTGTACATATAAGGGTGAACCAAAAAAATCTATTTTCTCCGATATACGGGAATTAGTTTATTTTATTTTACTTTATTTTATTTTATTTTATTTTATTTTTATTTTCTTTTATTTTACTTTATTTTATTTTATTTTATTTTATTGGATTTTATTTTATTTTATTGTATTTTATTTTATTTTATTTTATTTTATTTTATTTTATTTTATTTTATTTTATTTTATTTTATTTTATTTTATTTTATTTTATTTTATTTTATTTTATTTTATTTTATTTTATTTTATTTTATTTTATTTTATTTTATTTTATTTTATTTTATTTTATTTTATTTTGTTTTATTTTATTTTATTTTATTTTATTTTATTTTATATTATTTTCTTTTATTTTATTTTATTTTATTTTATTTTATTTTATTTTATTTTATTTTATTTTATTTTATTTTATTTTATTTTATTTTATTTTATTTTATTTTATTTTATTTTATTTTATTTTATTTTATTTTGTTTTGTTTTGTTTTATTTTATTTTATTTTATTTTATTTTAAACTCTTTGTTGCTTTTTGAGATGTAGTCTATTGCTGTAAATACCGACGGTATTTCGGGATTGTATGAAAATGTGTTATTTGAGAAAAATTTACCTACGCGCTGCAGGAACCAGACAAGCCGACATATGTTTCTATGATACTGTAATTACATCTCTTCATGGACTTTCCTTCCCGGCATTGTGAGAGTCGAACTCAAAACACTGTAGTGACTTGTATGCTAGAAGGTCTAACACTTTAGGCCACTACCCAGCTTGAAGGTAAACCCTTCTCTGTGTCCATTTATGCATATATTTATACTTCCATATACTTCTTATATGTTAGCATTGAAATTAAAGAAATGTTCTATATGGAAGTATAAATATATTCATATGTAATTTCCAGTATCATCGAAATATATGTCGGCTTGTCTGGTTCCTGCAGCGGGTAGGTAAATTGTTCTCAAATAACACATTCTTGTTTTGTTTTATTTTATTTTATTTTATTTTATTTTATTTTATTTTATTTTATTTTATTTTATTTTATTTTGTTTTATTTTATTATACCTTTCATGAACATGAAATGGTATTATAACTTTGGTCCGATGTTTGTAAATATGAGAAGAAGAAGAGATAGACCCATCAATAAGTATACCGAAATGATCAGGATGACGAGATGAGTTAATTTAGCCATGTCCGTCTGTCCGTCTGTCCGTCTGTCTGTCTGTCTGTCTGTCTGTTTGAACGCAAACTAGTCCCTCAGTTTTTGAGATATTTGGCTGAAATTTGGTATGCGGCCACCATTTTCCAATATAGGAATCATTTGTCGGAACCAGTAAGATCGGACCAATATAACATATAGCTCCCATACAACCGATTATTCCGATAAACGGATTTTGGGCTATAACTCCTGTAATTAAACACGTAGGAACGTGAAATTTTGTAAGTATTGCTATTTTTATATGTGAAATATCGATGTTGAAACTCATAGAGATGGGATAAATATTTCACATAGCTCCCATACAATCGATTATTCCGATAAACGGATTTTGGGCTATAACTCCTGTAATTAAACACGTAGGAACGTGAAATTTTGGACGTATTGCTATTTTTATATGTGAAATATCGATGTTGAAAATCATAGAGATGGGATAAATATTTCACATAGCCCCCATACAATCGGTTGTTCCGATAAATGGATTTTGGTAGATAACTCCTGTAATTATATAGGTAGGAACGTGAAATTTTGGAAGTATCGCTATTTTTATATGCGAAATATCGATGTTGAAAATCATTGAGATGGCGTAAATATTTCACATAGCTCCCATACAATCGATTATTCCGATAAGCGGATTTTGGGCTATAAGTCCTGTAATTAAACACATAGGAACGCGAAATTTTGGAAGCATCGCTATTTTTATATGCAAAATATCGATGTTGAAAATCATTGAAATGGGATAAATATTACACATAGCCCCCATACAATCGATTGTTCCGATAAACGGATTTTGGTAGATAACTCCTGTAATTATATCGGTAGGAACGTGAAATTTCGTAAATGTTGCTATTTTAGAATGTGGAATGTCGATGTTAAAAATCAATGAGATTGGACCGTATGAGCTAAAGTTTCGGTATGAGCTAAAGTTAAATTCACACAGGCTGTACTGGGGATCAAACAGTGAAAATCGTGACGCTTATTTATGAAAGGTATTTAGCCTTCGGCACAGCCGAAGACAGCTTTCCTTACTTGTTTTATTTTATTTTATTTTATTTTATTTTATTTTATTTTATTTTATTTTATTTTATTTTATTTTATTTTATTTTATTTTATTTTATTTTATTTTATTTTATTTTATTTTATTTTATTTTATCTTATTTTATTTTATTTTATTATATTTTGTTTAATTTAATTTAATTTTCTTTTATTTTAATTTATTTTATTTTATTTTATTTTATTTTATTTTATTTTATTTTATTTTATTTTATTTTATTTTATTTTATTTTATTTTATTTTATTTTATTTTATTTTATTTTATTTTATTTTATTTTATTTTATTTTATTTTATTTTATTTTATTTTATTTTATTTTATTTTATTTTATTTTATTTTATTTTATTTTATTTTATTTTATTTTATTTTATTTTATTTTATTTTATTTTATTTTATTTTATTTTATTTTATTTTATTTTGTTTTATTTTATTTTATTTTATTTTATTTTATTTTGTTTGATTTTATTTTATTTTATTTTTTTTTTTTTGTTTTATTTCATTTTATTTATATATTGATGCCTTCCATTATAAAAAAATCGCTGCATTTTTATATTATCCCTTCCTAATACTTGCATAGAAATATATTTATATATGAACGCCTGCGCGTATCCAACATCCACAAGTTCAGCAATCAAAGTGGTTATCTTTAATTTTAATTGGCGTTCAAGTTGTGTTCAAGCGGACACACTACACAACCACATTTTGCAACAACAAAGCCAATCTTGTGGTAAATGCATTCAACAATTACAATAAAAGTAAATGCAGCAGCTGACATTTGTATGCAGAATAAACAATTATTGTACAAAACGTTTTAGAAAGAATCAGATAAAACTAAAGACCCGCCACGGTGTGACTGCCATGTGTTACGAAATTGATTTGCTTTTGTTATTATTGTCGTAGATGACTCGCGCCCAAAGCCTGCGCCTTTCGTATACTAGCCGTGTGTAAGAAGCGTGTCAAACATTATTATATGAATCAGTGCAAATGTGAGTTCTGCGCATGCGCAAGTTTTGTTTGTGTTAGTGAATTGTAGTAGCGCGTTTAAAAAAAAATATCAAAGGGCTCAAAAAGGGTCACTATCCCCATTACACAAATTGTGCATAGTTTTAGTTATAAAGTCTTTGATTAGTCGATTACATAATGAAAATACCAAAATAGTAAATCACAAAATAAATAAATAAAAATGTTCGTATTTGTTGTTTAAAAAATAATAATAAGCTAGAGAGAATTTTTTCATTTGGTAAAATAATGTCATATCCGCTACCTTGGGTATTTTTGGCATGGTTTAATGTTAATTAGTGAAAGGAGTGATAAGAAAAACGAAGTGAATTTATTTACATTTTGTTCAAGTATGCATTTATTTATGCCCCTTTGTTTACAAAAGTTTAACGACATCCTTGAGATTTTGTCTCCTTCTCTCATGGTATATCTGTACTGTAATGTTTGACACGCTTCACTGTTCGGTATTATCGATATAGAAGTATTACATATATGCTCGCGCCAGTTTAACCGTTGTAGCGCACACCCAATGACAGCATCTGGATAGGAACAGTGACATAAGCTCTTAACTGATCGTTCTAGCTTTGTTGCGCTGGAATAATTTTATTTTTTTTTGTATAAAAAAGTAGGCCGTTTGCGCTTGTCTCTCGATACAATGGTACATCAGTTGACTTACAGAGTGACCTATGTGCATATGTAAAGCTTGAACTTTTTACTTAAATGCAAATCGTTTGAAATATAAAAGTTTTGATTTACCTTTGTTGGAGTGATTTGTGATGCAAATCATGCAAATATTTTGCAGCATGGTAATGAATGAATAGATTGGTTTTGCTGAGATCACGTTGGAGTTCGAGTCTTGTGCATATGTAATATTTTGTAGTGAGGGCATTTTTGGTGCTTTGTTGGATGAATTTTGAATGACATAAAAGGTAAAACCCTGTTCTTTTCTTTCTATTTTATTGTATTTTATTTTATTTTTTTATTTAGTTTTATTTTTTAATTTTTTTTTTAAATTTAATAAATTTTTTTTGTTTTAATTTAATTTAATTTTATTTTATTTGTTTATGCTGATAACTATTTTTGTCTAATAGTACAATTGATGTGATAATCGCTCATTTCACTTTCATTCACGAAAACAGTTAGCATAAACCCATGCAGCTATTACGTTTCTAAGTATATGCTCCTGTTACTATGTATGTATGTATGTAGATACATGTTTTGCATACAAACGAGTTTATTAAATTTTATATATCAAATTGCCAAATTAAGTAGGATGCTACAGACGCGAAAAACACGAACATGGTGTGCGTTAGCTTGAAACCGTACTCCATATTGAAAACATTTTTGGTGCTTGTCTGCCACATGCAGCGTGAACTTGGTATTTGCATGAACCTTTTCACAAACTGCTTAGCATATCCACAGGCGTGCAGCCATACCCGGCTGATTATGTAATTTCGCAATTTTTAACCCAAATGAGTTTACTCCATTGCCACATACTGTGTCTGGGAATAGCTAACTACAACTATAAATTGGTCTCTGGTGTGCGTTAAGCGAATATTATCATGTTGGGTGTCTGATGATGTCGCCAAAAATAGAAAACTTGAAAAACGAAAATGCGACCACAAACAATATGTGACTACAAGTGAGGCAGCGGAAATAAGCGCTAATATTTTTATTACACTCTTATTGTCTTATAGCTTAACTAATTGTCTAATTTTTGTTAGGTTATAATAGATAAAGTCTATTTATTATTTTATTTTTCAAATTTTATTTTATTTTATTTTATTTTATTTTATTTTATTTTATTTTATTTTATTTTATTTTATTTTGTTTTATTTTATTTTATTTTATTTTATTTTATTTTATTTTATTTTATTTTATTTTATTTTATTTTATTTTATTTTATTTTATTTTATTTTATTTTATTTTATTTTATTTTATTTTATTTTATTTTATTTTATTTTATTTTATTTTATTTTATTTTATTTTATTTTATTTTATTTTATTTTATTTTATTTTATTTTATTTTATTTTATTTTATTTTATTTTATTTTATTTTATTTTATTTTATTTTATTTTATTTACTTTGCTCTTCGATATATTTTTTTCTCCAAAAGCCTTACTTTCATCCTCTTTTTTTATACCCAGCGTACTAGTACTTGTACCAGGGAATTATAATTTTGTCCACATAACGGTACTACGTAATGGCACGAAATAATCGAGATAGATACAGAGTTCCATATAAGAAAGTTCTTAGGTTGGAAGAAAAGTTCATTAAGGCGTGTCCGTCCGTCTGTCTGTCCGTGTACATGATAACTTGAGTAAAAATTTAGATATTTGCATGAAATTTTATATACAGGTTACTTTCTGGCCAAGGTCGGTTGCTATTGAAAATGGGCGAAATCGGATGATAACCACACCCCCTTTCCGATATCAAAAATATCCAAAATCACATAAATTGACATATGTCGGTAGCTGAAATGGGTAATATGATATAACTTTATAGGTCATTCTCTTATGATTTTTCCAAAAAAAAATTTTAAAGTGGGCTTGGCACCGCCCACATTCAATATCGAAAATTGCGAAAATCACATAAATTGACATAATTCGGTAAGGAAAATGGTTAAAATGATATAGTTTTATAGGTGAATCCCCCTGGTCATTATATAATGATTTTTTGATAAATTTTTTAAAGTGGGCGTGGCACCGCAGGGAGCCATTTTTGAAAATTCGACTGGTCGTTACTGAGTAAACCTGAAGAAATTGTATAAAATCGCCCTCCAACCACGCCCACTTTCGATATCGAAAACTTCGAAAATCATCTAAATTGACATAATTCGATAACGGAAATGGCTAAAATGATATAGTCTCGTAGGATGTGCCCCTTAGTCATTCTATTATGATTTTTTGATAAATTTTTAAAAGTAGGGGTGACACTCCCACTTTTCAGGGAGGCATATTTGAAAATTTCACGGGTCATAACTTTTAAAC
Organism: Campiglossa producta; assembly: GCA_964058755.1. Lineage (NCBI taxonomy): Eukaryota > Metazoa > Arthropoda > Insecta > Diptera > Tephritidae > Campiglossa > Campiglossa producta. The sequence goes on along the minus strand of CAXKVI010000004.1, from coordinate 88,722,630 downwards.
TGATTACGGTAGAACGATGAAATTTGGTACAATGTATACTAGCAAAATAGGGAGTATAGCTGATGTAATTGGACGAAATCGCTTCCCAACCAAGCCCAGTTCCGAAATGCAATATTTGGAAAATCATATGAAAACTACCGCTGGGTATTTAATGTTCGGTTTACCCGAACTTAGAATTCCTTAATTGTTTTATTTTCACTCCAGGCCATTGCAATTAAATATTCAGTCTACATTGCGCACAGAATGTAGTGTTTAGTATAATTGTATTTATTTTTTGTCATTTTACGGCACATAATCATTTCAAGTTCTCTCTTAATTAAATTTCTTACATCTGGCGTCATCACTCATGGTGTGTATGTCGTCGTCCGTCCTCTTTGCGTGCTTATTGTCATTGCGTTGAATTGTTCGTGTTTAGATTTTGTATGTTAGCTGACATTTCTACAAAGTAATGCAATCAACGCCAAGTGTCAAATATTTGCGTTCTTGAGTGTTCAAGTATCCAAGTCATTCAAAAAACATCAACAGCGAAAATGCACTTGATAAGCGATGAATAATTTTTTACAGAGTGAAATGATGTAATTTGTTGTGAAATTAATTTAACTCAACAAAAGAAGGATTTTCTGTAAGTTTCTTGAAAGTACATACATAACTGTTAGAAAAATTGTAAATACATAGATACGTCTAAAGTTTGAAGTTTCGCGTTTTAGGATTTCTCTTGTGCCCCTTGTCGTATTCGCCTAAGTGTATGTTATGTTTTATGCTAAGTAGGAGTTTGACACTAGAGTTCGGAAAATATGTCAAAATCAAACGCCTAAACTATGTTAACATGATTGCCACAGCTCACCCATTTGTTTCAAATAAATTTAAAAATTAATTGCCAGGCGCTTGATTTGACATATTTTTCCGATCTATATTTATCACATTACTAGGAGAATACACCGGTTGTTTTAGACCATGTTTAAGGCCCACGAGATTGTGTGTTCAAAATCGAACGTAACGTTCGTAAAACCGACTATCGAGATAAGGCTTCCTTCTATTAAAAAAGGTTGCATACTTTCAGGCTGAATAACATAGCATTTCTAAGTACTTGTATATAACACTTTTACCTGAAAGTTGCGCAAACCATCTTTGGTCAACTCAATCAACCTATAATTCAACATTATTTATTTCATGCCAATTCGTTAGCCGACATTGACATTATAATTCAATTCTGAATGCTTCGTTTGGGTGATTATTTCTTTTTGCTACGATTTCCCTAAAATTGTCAACAAAAAGTTTGATGTTCAAGGAAATTTGCTACACGTGCAATGGCAAGGTAAATAAAAAGAAAAATATATAGATATGTTGGCTGACGGTCAGAGGTACACTTGAAGGTATAGAAATATGAGAAGCCTCAAGTTTTGTGTTATAAATATGTAACTATTTTTTACATTCATTTATTTGTACTAAAGCGCATGTCGCAAAATAAATTTATGTAATTTACGTAGCTATTGGCCTATCTACACTCAGAGAAAGCGGAGGTTTAATGTAAACAAACTTATCCAATCATGCTCTGAAAAACCTTTGGTACTTTTTTTCTGTATTTTATTTTATATTATCTTTTTTTGATTTAATTTTTTTATTTTATTACATTTAATATTTTTTATTTATTTTTTTATTAATTAAATGTTAGCTCATTTTATTTCACCTTATAAGTTTTTTGTTTTATTTTATTTTATTTTAACTTAATTTAATTTTATCTTATTTAAAAGGCCACACCCCACAAACACTTTTTTTCTCTGAGTGCATTTGTATCAGTGAAACTTCTTTGAAAGCTCACAAAAATGGCTATCAATTTTCTTTCATTCCAATGGCATTTCGCTTCTGGGAGTGCCAACGTATTTTCTTTCATTTTCCGCCTATCATTTATGCCTATTGTTAACTTTTTTATGTTGTTATTGTAACGGTTTTATTTTTTTATCGCAATGTTTACTTTGTGCACGTAAATTACCACATTCTTATAAAGGTTGTTAAATAAATTGATGCGACCAATTTAGCAGGAAAATAGCACTATGAATTTTTACGTTTCAAAGACATTTATTTAGCCTTCCTGACACGAGCTTAGTATGGTGATGAGTATGGGTAATGAAAACGCGAGGAATCGATAGTTGACAATATTATTATTATTATTATAAGGCCTTATTACACCGCAACCATTTACACGATCTTTTCTGTGACCTTTCAGCTCATTGCAGTATGCGGAGGCTCTTTATAAATTTCAGGTTTTTTATTCCATATCGCACACCTAGATCTAAAGGGAGCTAATTAAAAAATCTTGAATTTTGAGCTATTTATACTACCGCGCTCCCTCGTTCAATACCCACCGATATGTATACTAGATTTTTTAATAGCTTCACTACTCACCGAGAAAAGGGCTGTTAAAAATTTTAAATGTCATTGGGATATATGGGAGAGGCAGCCAGTTTTTCGAGTTTTTTGAACATTTTGATTTTTTGAGTTTATCGCTGTTTAGATCTAGGTGTGCGATATCACGAACGGATTGAGGGTGACCCGACTTAGGTAGCAAACTCACAAAACCGACAAGTTGTTGTATCTGACAGATTCAGCTTCCTCAGGTGACAACGCAGACCGCAATGTCCCGTATAATACCCGGGGAGGGTTCTTAGATCCACCATTCTTAGATTAATCAGCCTGGCCGATGCTCTTTGTGAGGGTTCTATAAAGTGTTTGGCCCGCCTCTGTCCTAGGCTGCTAAGCCAATGATGCCTAAACTGTTTGTTTTCCAAGTTGCTTATTGTCTCCTTTACGTGAGCCTTGGTGAGTCCATAAAACGGTTCCTGACCATAAAAACTGGTGATAATACTAATACCGTTGAGAGCGGCTCGAGTTGAGGGCACAACAACAGAACAAAGGTCGCTAATAAAAGGCTTGGGTACTTCGCAAATCAAGGATAAGTATTTTATCGATATCCTATTGCAACTTTCTATATCAAAATAATATTTCGATTTTTTTTTTTTCAAGGATATCGATACATACGTTCATACTTAACAATGCAAGTTAACTTCCCTATATTGACATAGTTGGCAGCGCATCTGGGTTTTATACATCACATTTTTATTACAAAGTAACAACGACCAGCGACTCATGCCAACCCATCACAGTCATGTGTGCAAATATTGACCGTTGTTATGAGGTGGCCATTAAATATAAGACATCGCTTATTTTTTGTTTTTGGAATGGATGACATAAAGCTTATTTTCTCTAGGCATAATCTATACTATTGTTGCAAAATCTTGATGAATATTCTTTTGTTCAGCTGCTGACCAAATTGGTGCTTTAACAACTGTCCTAAATAGATGTTTGTTTTATTGAAGCGTGAAATGCTGAAATTGTGGACATAAATCAGCAAACAAGTCCGTTTCAAAGTAAGCTGTCCACTTTTACATTTTATTGCTTGACATTTCGACAGCAAATAAATTTAGTTTTATTTCCGCAAATGGGTTTTTGTTGTTACATTGACCTAAGTACAAGAGAGCGGGACGATTTGATACATCTTAATCAGTGCGTGACACCTAAATGATGAGTATTCCTACTGGTATGCACAAAAAATTCCACCTCGGGATATATGCTAGACACATTTTTAACATAAAAAAAAAAATGAAAACACCGATAAGATGAGTTATAAATTTGATAGTTTATATAGTGTGGAGCATTGCTCTGGTCTAAAGCACATTTATTCACTCAAACAAGCTCAATCAAATGCTTCAATGTTCAATCCTTTTTTTCATCTCGTATTTTATGGCATTTTATTTCAGTTGCCATCGATTGTTTTTGACAATATCCACAGTAGACTGGCCGTAAATATTTTTTTTTGGAAATCCTTAAATTTTCGCGTCTTAAAATATGTGGTTAGGAGTCAAAACAAATCATGTAAATTTTCAGCACCATCCGATGATGCCTTAACGTGCCGAGTTGAGCTCAAAGTTCCGGTGGCCCTATGGAGACCAAAAAAATATTTTTTTTTTTCTTTTTATCTAATACCTAAAATCGATTATATTATAGTCGACGATATCACATATAAATTTTGGTTTCGATCGGAGACCGTACACGAGGATCAAAGTGCAGATTGCCCTATGCAGACTCAAAAAATAAAACATATAAGGTAACCTCAACTTTGATCCCTGTGTGACACGCCTCAAGTTATCGTGTACACGGGCAGACGGATAGCCGAACGGACATGCCTTAATGAACTTTTTTTTCAACCTAAGAACTTTTGTATATGGAACTCTATATCTATCTCGATTATGTTGTGCCGTTACGTAGTACCGTTATGTGCGCAAAATTATAATACCTTTGTACTAGTACTATTGCGCGAGGTACAATAAGATAAAAATACAGTGACTAGCATTTGATGTATCATTTGATGGCCTAGCTTGATGTAAACCGACATCACGTTCTTTCATCAAGTTCTTAAAGGCAATGTCCAAACTTTTTTTTCGAGGGCATTTTTGATTGACAGTTTCTCAAAAAAATATATGCCCACATTTGTTGCGATGGGCAATGTCAAATTACTATATTTTTGTGTAATTTTTACTATATTTTTTGTGCAGTTTTTATTATATTTTTTGTGTAATTTTACTATAATTGTTGTGCAATTTTTACTATCTTTTTTGTTTAACTTTTACTATATTTTTGTGTAATTGTTACTATATTTTTACTAAATTTTTACGATATATTTGGGAAGTTTTTACTATATTTTTGTTGTATTACTGTGAAAAACATGAAATTTTGGATCTCTGGGGGGAAGGGTTCGAACCTGAAAACCACCCCCGTGGATCCGCCCCTGGTTTCAAGTAGTTAGTTATATTTTTTTTATCTAAAGACGGTTTTCCAAATAAATTTGCTAAAACGTTTGTGTTTTTACTAAGAGATGGGTAGTATTGCAACTTAAATTTAACTACACGCCTTACATTCGCTTGGTAATTTTCCGATTTTAGTGTAATTTTTGGTTGAGATGCGAAATTTATAGATGAAACTCGATGCCTGGAACCTAGTCTCATTCTTGCCACTTCCGTCATTTAAGTGGATTTGCTAGCCATCGACGATTTTGTTATTTCTATCTCATGGTGCATTAAAAAAAAATGTTTGAGTGTATTGGTGTCCAGTATTCGATTTTTGCAGGGTAAAATATATAACTAAAACTTAAAAACAATAGACAAAAAAAAAAAAAAAAAAAAAAATAGCTAAATAGATACTTAGTTACAAACATTCGAAGGAACTATGCAAATAAGCACACTTGCCAAAACTCAACTCAAAGCAGATTACATCACGCAACCAGTTTCTAAACTATAGGTGAGCATGTGGTTTCGTTAATTAACATTTTATGAACAATTTCCTGTGAGAGTAATTGAGCCAACTTCGGTTGATTTATCTCAGATGATAAGTTTGTTTATTGTGTTTACTAACCTCTGACCATACTGTAAAATTTTATCCAAATTAAGAATATGTGCAAACCTGAAAGAGAAGACAAGGTAGTTTTAAAGAGAATATTAACAAAACATATCGTCGCCTCAGAAAACGAACGACGAATGTTCGGGGGTGATCTTTTCATTTCTGCAAACCGTTTTTTTCTATCTTCTTTAGTTTTTGAGTTAGTTACTGTGCATTTTGTCGTATGTTACAAAATATAACAATTCGGGTATGCTTTTTGTCGTATGTAGGAGAAATAGATCACATACGACAATTTTCCATAGAAATTCATTTTTTGTTATCATTAGAAAAAGTTTGTCGTAAGTGCTGCTAAACTACCTACATACAACATTTGTATACAGACAAATTGTAAGCATTTGTCGCATCCATGCGTAGCTTAACCTCAGTAGCGCAGTCCGCAGACGAGGTGCATCGTCATAGACGCGTACTAGTCATTCCACTGGCACGAATTTCCCTGCGTCTCAAGATCTGCACACGACGCTGCAGAAAAAAAGCACACAACGAACTGTCAAAATTGCAATTTTAACTAATTAATACATTTTCCGCACATTTTTAACACATATTTCTTCCGATTGTACAAATTTTTTATTTTTTATTTCAAGAGAAACAATTAATTTTATTTGAAAAAAGAAACCAAAGCCACGGCACACAAAAATCGAAAATGAAAAATTTAAACAAATGCTTCTTCTTCCTATTTTCTAAGCGTACGACGCCTGGTGACAAGCATTATCATATGCTGAGCAGCATGTTGCTTTCATGCTTTGCCACTTCCGTGCAGCTGCCGATTCGTGTGCAGCTCTTCATGCAAATATATGTGTTCAGCAACAAAGCGTACAAAAATCGACTGTAGCGTCTATGACGATTCGCTCCGTGTGCGGACACGCTAACGCGCGCAATTCTTTCAGTCAGCTGTGAATCGTTGAGCAAGCAAGATGGAGCTGTCGTCGCCTGCCGCTAATTTTTTGTAACAAACGATTTTTTATTTATTTAGTATTTATGATTTTTATAGATATATACATACGTACATATCGTCCCCTTTTTGCGTTTTTATCGTAACCACCATTTTTTCGAAATTTACTTTTTGATGCAAATTTGTACATCATCCCTTAGCGCATCATCTGGAAAAAAATTATAGCTGAAATCCTTACAGTTATGTCAAAAAATGGCTATCTTTTTTCTCGTATCCACCAATTCATAAACGAAAAAATAAAAAAAAAATTTAAAAAATGCTCTCCTGTAAAATTTGGGTTTTGGCGTTTACGATAAAAACGCAAAAAGGGGACGATATAAGTTTTTTTTAAGTATGTTAAGTTTTGAATTTAAATAAAAAGACTGTGGACAAAAAGTATGCCTTTTATTTAAAACAAGCTGACCCGGCAGACGTTGTCCCGCCACAAATTTATTTCCCTGCATGTTTCTCTAACCCGATCCCTGTATCTATTTTAATCCCTATCGCTATCTCCTTCGTATAGGAGGAACCACGCCCCCGTAGGTGGTGGTAGGGATTGATCTTATATAACTCCTCACAAAATTTCAGTGGTCTAACCCGAATACTTCCAGAGATACGGACAATGAAAAATTCCATTTGTATGGGAGATGCCACGCCCCTATATATATCAAAATATTTTTTAGCCTGTGACCATCCCTGGAAGATATCCAGTGCGTGTGTAAAATTTGGTAACGATTGGCTCATTCGTTTAGAAGCCAAGTTCGTCTATAGGTACATAATTTGAATTTTATATATATAGATAGATAGATACATTCATCGTGCTCATATTTAAAATATGTCTGACATAAAATACGGACGTCAAATTAGAACTTTTTTATAAAAAATGGTAAGTAATTTTTTAAAAACCCATATTTTTTAAAGTTTATTATTAGTTATGTTGGCAAAGCCCAATACTTTTATCGTATGTGCTATGAGTCAAAAATATATTTGTGAGCAGACGTCACATACGACAAATGCATTCTGAATGAAAAGTCGTATATCTTCTAAAACTTTGAAGATATTAAACTTTTGAAAATAGGAAATAATAATAAATACCACTCTCTACAACTCGTTAAAATTTCAGAAAAATCTACCGCACAGTTTTTGTATAGCTCCGCTCTAAACTTTAAAGTCGATTTTCTCGAAACTGTGTTTTGTAACATACGACGTTCGTTTTCTGAGGCGACGATATGTATGCATGTATCAAATGAAAGGTATTTTCGCGGACATATCAACTAAAATATTTTCAAGTAGGATTGCCGCCCAGGGTTACCATTTTACCGTATTGTATATTCTTGGGATCATATTTGGATTATTTTAGGATCATTTAGGGGTCACTTTGGGATCATTTTGGGGCTATTTCGAGATCATTTTGGGTTCAATTTTGGATTAATTTGGGACAACTTTAGGTTTATTTCCGAATCATTTTGATATCACTTTGGGATAATTTTTGGGTGATTTTGGGAACATTTGAGGGTCTTTTTGGGCCGTTTTGGATTTATTTTGGGACTAGTTTAGGGTCATTTTGGGATAATTTTTGGATAATTTTGGGGTCATTTTCGGATCATTTTGGGCACTTTTAGGGGTGTTTTTGTCTTAGGCTTATTTTGGGGTCATTTTGGGTTCAATTTCGGATCATTTTGGGCACATACGTATAAGCGTCTTTTTGGTGTTGTTCTAGAATCATTTTAGGATTATTTTGGGATTATTTTAAGGTTATTTTGGGATAATTTTGGGTTAGTAAAGCTAGCTCTAAATTGAGCAAGCTCGGTCACCCAGGTACTGGTTTTAATTTGGGGTGAGGCTTGACATATAATTATACCTTTCATGAACATGAAATGGTATTATAACTTTGGTCCGATGTTTGTAAATATGAGAAGAAGAAGAGATAGACCCATCAATAAGTATACCGAACTGATCAGGATGACGAGATGAGTTGATTTAGCCATGTCCGTCTGTCCGTCTGTCCGTCTGTCCGTCTGTCCGTCTGTCTGTTTGAACGCAAACTAGTCCCTCAATTTTTGAGATATCTGGCTGAAATTTTGTATGTGGCCACCATTTTGTAATATAGGAATCATTTGTCGGAACTGACAAGATCGGACCAGTATAACATATAGCCCCCATACAACCGATTGTTCAGATATAAGGTTTTTTGGCCAAAACTTCTGCAATTAAAAAGTTAGGAACGTAAAATTTTGCAACTCGAGTACTTTCTATTTATGTAGTGTATATAGTGAAAATCAAACAGATCGGGCAAATGTAACATATAGCCCCCATACAACCGATTGTTCAGATATAAGGTTTTTTGGCCAAAACTTCTGCAATTAAAAAGTTAGGAACGTAAAATTTTGCAACTCGAGTACTTTCTATTTATGTAGTGTATATAGTGAAAATCAACAAGATCGGGCAAATGTAACATATAGCCCCCATACAACCGATTGTTCAGATATAAGGTTTTTTGGCCAAAACTTCTGCAATTAAAAAGTTAGGAACGTAAAATTTTGCAACTCGAGTACTTTCTATTTATGTAGTGTATATAGTGAAAATCAACCAGATCGGGCAAATGTAACATATAGCCCCCATACAACCGATTGTTCAGATATAAGGTTTTTTGGCCAAAACTTCTGCAATTAAAAAGTTTGGAACGTAAAATTTTGCAACTCGAGTACTTTCTATTTATGTAGTGTATATAGTGAAAATCAACAAGATCGGGCAAATGTAACATATAGCCCCCATACAACCGATTGTTCAGATATAAGGTTTTTTGGCCAAAACTTCTGCAATTAAAAAGTTAGGAACGTAAAATTTTGCATCTCGAGTACTTTCTATTTATGTAGTGTATATAGTGAAAATCAACAAGATCGGCCAAATTTAACATATAGCCCCCATACAACCGATTGTTCAGATATAAGGTTTTTTGGCCAAAACTTCTGCAATTAAAAAGTTAGGAACGTAAAATTTTGCAACTCGAGTACTTTCTATTTATGTAGTGTATATAGTGAAAATCAACCAGATCGGGCAAATGTAACATATAGCCCCCATACAACCGATTGTTCAGATATAAGGTTTTTTGGCCAAAACTTCTGCAATTAAAAAGTTAGGAACGTAAAATTTTGCAACTCGAGTACTTTCTATTTATGTAGTGTATATAGTGAAAATCAACAAGATCGGGCAAATGTAACATATAGCCCCCATACAACCGATTGTTCAGATATAAGGTTTTTTTCCCAAAACTTCTGCAATTAAAAGTTAGGAACGTAAAATTTTGCAACTCGAGTACTTTCTATTTATGTAGTGTATATAGTGAAAATCAACAAGATCGGGTAAATATAACATATATTTAGCCCCATACAACCGGTTGTTCCGATATAAGGTTTTTTGGCCAATACTTCCGCATTTAAAAAGTTAGGAACGTAAAATATTTCACCTTTAGTACTTTCTACATATGTAATGTGTATAGTGTAAGTCAGTACAATTGAACACGTATAATATATAGCTTCCATACAATCGATTGTTCCGATAACTCGGATCCTATTATTTTGTAAGTTTTTTTTAAATTATAACAAAGATGTGTAATGTGTATAGTAAATATAGTTAAATTGAAACAGGCTGTACTGGGGATCGAACAGTGAAAATCGTGACGCTTATTCATGAAAGGTATATAGCCTTCGGCACAGCCGAAGACAGCTTTCCTTACTTGTTTTTATATAAAATGTTTCATGTAACAACCATAAATAGCAGTTAGTTTTTAGTATAATTGAGTGTTATTTACTAATTGCCATTATTTTCATTTATTTGTTTCTACAATATTTTTATATTTGCATAGAACGTAACTAATCAAACACTAATTAGTTAAACAAAAACACATTAACATAAATTTGCATTAGTAGAAAATATGTAAAAGTAAATAAGAATATCAATTATCGTCAAGTGCAAATCAGGAGGCCGATGAACTCGACGATTGTAATATCAGCAGTGAGAAACTGTAAATTTGTTGCTTTGCAAAATACTTGAAAGGACTTCAGAATACATTTATATTTCAGAGGATAGCTACATGTGGTTTCCTAGCCATTTCCTTTTAGTGATAGCTTACGCCAATTCACCCTCCCTGTTCTTAACAACATAGTGGGATGTTATTTTCCAAAGTCAGAGTAAGGCTGTATATGCCTCAACTTGTATCTCTTCTGCCTATACATTGAGTCTCTTCGTATGAAAATCATTGTCATAAACAATATGAAAACACATAAAAGCGTTATTGGCAAAAATAAATTTCAAACGAGCAAGAAAAACGTGTTAGATTCAATTGCGTACGTCATATAGAAAGTAATAACAAAAAAACATGTATTGCTAGTAAAAAGTCCTGAACAGCTAGATATTAAAAAACTTTGAAAGCTTGAATCCTACATGCTAATGCACTTGATTATGAATGAATATCTAGTTAAAAAAGCAAAGAGACAATAACCAGATAGTATATATTGAGAGCACATATTTGAATGTACAACTCGTGTAGATGTCAAATAAAGTTTATAAGGGGAATGGAAAGCAAATGTCATAGGATAAATTATATCCAGATTTGACTGGCTCATTGATATTTTAGGACTGATCTCATTTTCGCCTTAATTCTGCCTAGCCGTTAACCTAAAAAAGTTGGCACCGCGACTGCTGAGTGTAAGATCACTTTCGATATCGAAAAAGGGGTCGTGGTTATCATCCGTTTTCGCCCATTTTCAACAGCAACATTCCTTGGGCGGAAAGTAACCTGTATAAAATATTTCATGCAAATATCTCAATTTCTACTCAAGTTATGTGATTTTCGAAATTTTCGATATCGAAAAAGTTTGCGTGGTTATCATCCGATTTCGCCTATTTTCTCTAGCAACCTACTTTGGCCAGAAACTAACCTGTATCCAAATTTCATGTAAATACCTCAATTTTTACTCAAGTTATGTCAACTTATATGATTTTCGAAATTTTCGATATCGAAAAAGAGGGACAGACGGACAAACGGACGGACATGCCTTAATAAACACCTCTTTTCAACCTGAGAACTTTCATATATGGAATTCAATATCCAACGCGATTATTTTGTGCCGTTACGTTGAACCGTTATGTGGACAAAATTATAATACGCTTATACTAGTACTACTAATGGCGGCGTTATACCAACAGGTTATCATAACCTCTAACAAGATTTTTGCCCAACTTGTGGTGTGTGCTTTTGAGTTTTTCCTACAAGTTGGCAGGGCCTACAGTTTTTTGCCGACTCCGAAGGGCACTTGCAAGCAAATGAGTTTTTTTGCTGAGAAGCTTATCATGGCAGAAATACACCCGGAGAGTTTGCCAAAATACTGCCGAGGGTCGACCCCGTTTAGAAAAATTCTTGTTATACCCAGCGTACTAGTACTGGTACAAGGGTATTATTATTTTGTCCACAAACGGGTACTACGTAGCGTCCGTCTGTCCGTCTATCCGTCTGTCCGTGTACACGATGACTTGAGTAAAAATTGAGATATTTGCATGAAATTTTGTATACAGGTTACTTTCAGGCCAAGTTAGGTTACTATTGAAAATGTTCGAAATTGGTTCGATATCGAAAATTTCCAAAATCACATAAATTGACATATCCCGGTAGCTGAAATGGCTAAAGTGATTTAATTTTATAGGTAAATCCTCCTGGTTATTCTCGTATGATTTTTCAATAAATTTTTTATAGTGGGCGTGGTACCGCCCACTTTTAAATGATTACGATACAATTACGGAATTTGGCACAACGCATACAAATATCGTTGGGAGTATACCTCATGAAATTGGATAAAATCGCCCTCCAACCATGCCCACTTTCGATATAGAAAATTTCTAAAATCACCCAAATTGACATAATTCGGTAACGGAAATGACTAAAATTAACCATAACGGAAATGGATAAATTATAATGATTTTTTTATAAATTTTTTAAGCTGGGACATTTTCGAAGATTCGGCTGGTCGTAACTTTTAAACTGTTTACGGTAGAACGATGAAATTTGGCACAAATTAGATAAAATTGCCCTCGAACCAAGCCCACTTTCGATATGGAAAACTTCGAAAATCATCAATATTGACATAACTCGGTAGCGGAAATGGCTAAAATGATATACTTAGTTTGGTAGGATGATTTTTTGATAAATTTTTAAAAGTAGGCGTGGCACCGCCTACTTTTAAGGGAGGCATTTTAGAAAATTCGACTGGTCGTAACTTTTAAACTAATTACGGTAGAACGATGAAATTGGCACAATGTATACTAGCATAATAGGGAGTATAGCTGATGTAATTGGACGAAATCGCTTCCCACCATGCCCACTCCCGAAATGGAAAAGTTCGAAAATCATATGAAAACTACCGCTGGGTATTTAATTTTCGGTTTACCCGAACTTAGACTTCCTTACTTTTTTTTATATCAATTAGTAACGATTGAGTGGAAAGACCTAAAAACTATTTAAAGTTTTTATTTGAATCACCCTTATACGCATATTTATGTTAATATTCATATTTTTCAGATGACAAAACTTTTTAATAGAAAATTAAATGTGCGGAAAAATGTTGGAGCAAAGTTATGTACACTTTGGCAAATGATGGAATGCAAAAAGTTTGCAATTGAATGGTGCAAATGGAATGTTTTGATGGAAATATAGATTACAAATGGATATTTTCTTTTGTGTTTCTATCAGCATGTATATAAAAGTCATATTTATTGAAAATGCAGCTGGTTAAGAAAACTTGAATGATACAAATTTAAATTGTGTTTGTATGGCTATAAAAACAAATCACTTGGTACCATAATTAATAATCATTAAGAATAGTCACTGACAACTTAACCTCAATTTACTTATAAATGCGTTCTTTCCTAATCACTGTACATATGTATACATTACTCAACATTAATTTAAAGTACGCAATATGGATAATTATTCGATGATTACGTTGAATAGTGAAATTGATTGTAGCATTTTTCTCCCTCTTCGCGAAACAATCTGTCACCTTTGCTCACATAAAATTAAGATAAATGATATTAAACACTTCAAAAAGCCATTTAGTTAGAATGAAGGACAATTATTGTGACTAATAAATTGCCCAAAAATACTCGCTTATAAACATATAAATCAAGTGAAGCAGCAAAATTACTGCTTATCATACTCGCGCTATGCCGACAGGATGCTTGTGCGTTGAACGAAAATTGAACTTAGTAAAAGCTCTCAAAGGAAATCTTAAGCTTCTGCTCACGCCAAACAAGATTAGAACTGACAATAATTTTTTGTCGTTCTGAACATTTTATCAGAAGAAAATACAAATAGAAATAAAAAGATGAGAAACTCAATAAGATTACTTTTATATTATAAGTGGATCAAGAAGCATGAGGCATCCTTTTTAAAGTATCATGAAGTTAATGGCTTATATAAACACATCATAAATTTAAGTTAGAAGCTTAAGGATAAAATGTTATAAGTAACAATTTCCCACATTAATGTTTACAAATTTTAACGAACAAGGCTTTAAAGCCCACAAAAATTTATTCATAATTTAAGACGTCAGTGATATTTATTGCATTGACCAGAAGTAAATTCTTTGTGGTTTCCCTTATGGCTCGTTTAATGAAATTATCATCACCCACAAGTGGAAAGAGAAAGTCATTCAATCGTAAATAATCATGACAATAATCGCATCAGGCAGCAGCGTAAATTTTTCAATTTCCTTTTCTGTTGCAGAAATATTAATTTGCCTGTGGAAGTTTCCTAGTCTCTGAAGATATGTATGTATGATGGTGTGTGGTACGAAAATAAATATTCCAATTTGCATTTCTTTTTTAATTTGTGTGATGAGTTGTCATGTCATTCCACATTTTACGCTGACCGCTGGCAATGAGGCGCTTAAAAAACATACAAATGACCGGTTGACAAATGAAATGCATATTTTATGAATTTCTGTATGACAGCGCGGCGCAGAAAATGTTTTATATACTACAGGGACCGCAAAAGATATGTGTTTAAAAATATGAAATAAAATATAAAATAAAATAAAATAAAGCAGAAAATCAAAATAAAAAGAATTAAATAATATAAAATAAATCAAATTAAAAACAAAAATAAATGAAAAAAAAAATAAAACTGATTAAAAACAATTAAGTAAAAATATAGAATAAAAAAAAATTAAATAAATTAAAGTAAAATAAAATTAAAAAAAATATAAAAAATAATAAAAAAAAAAAAAAAATTAGAAAAAGTTAGAAAAAAATCAAATACACGAAGAAAGAAAAAATAAAATAAAAAAGGGAAAAAAATAATAGAAAAAAAAAATTTAATCAAATAAAAAAAGTCAATACAAATAAAAGAAAAAAATAAAAAACAAAGCAAAATGAAATAAAAAAATAATATAAAATAAAATAAAATAAAACGAAACAAACCAAAAGAAAAGGAAAAAAGTAAAATAAAATAAAATGAAAAAATAAAAAATAAAATAAAAAAAAAATAGAAAAGTTAAATAAAACAAAAAAAAAAAGAAAAAAACTAAATAATACCAAAAAAAGAAACAAAATCAGTAAAACGAAAAAAAAGGAAATAAATAAAAATGCAAAAAAAAAAACTTAAAGAAAACAAAAATAAAAAAATAAGTAACCAAATCAAATAAAATAAAATAAAAAAATTAAATAAAACCAAATAAAATAAAATAAAGTAACATTAAAAAAATAAATAAAATCAAGAAACAGAATTAATAAAATGAAGTACAAAAAGAAATAAAATAAAACATGAAATAAAATAAAATTAAAAACGAAAAGAAAATAAATAAATGAAAAAAAATTATAAAAAACGTAAAGAGAAAAATACATAGATAATAAAATAAAATCAAATAAAACACACAACCAAAATTCCAAAAACTGATTTTTGCGTTGTTCTATACTCAAAAAACAATAACTATTGCCTGTCTCTGTTAAAGTACAGTACGGAAAAAAAGAAAAATTCACTAAATAAAGTAAATATGAAGTGTATTTTAATTTTCCAATTCTCAGTTGTTAGGCCATATATACCTGGGGAATACGCTGGAAAAAGGTGACACGTTAGTGCGAACAATAGTAATAATGGAAAACGTGTTGCATGACAGCTTTTGACGGCATATAACGTTGCATGAAATACGCTTTGTATGCGTCACAGTTAACCCAATAGGGTTTTTGCACGTATGTACATATGCCTTGGGTATTAAGGTGTGACGAATTTCTATCGGCTAATTTTGCGTATCTTTATGTATGTATCTAAAGAAAAACTTCTAGAGTAGGTTTATACGGTACATATTATAGTAGGTAGTGCTTGTATTAGAAGTGCCCTATGTCTTATGCTCAGTATAGATTTTTTGAAACCAGATATAGTAGTGCGATATGTATATCAATCCACCTTATACGCACAACAAAGAAAGTCCCCATACACTCTGATCATCCCTAATAAGTCAATACACATTTTATGCATTCTCTTGCTTCCTTTTGACATCGCGTTTTCCACATTTGGCATGCAGCACATGTGGCATTTGTCCAACAATTTGTTCATCTATGCTTGCTATTTCAACGATTTAAGCAAATCAAATAAATTTCTTAACGCTCAAGTGACAAACTCAAACTGGCATACAAAAACCAACAACACGTCCTAGATTGTGAATTAAAGTTGAAAAGCATAAAAAATACCTTTGGCAATGTCATCATCATTTTGCGCTATGACAACAAACCATGGCAAACGGTCTTATTGGCTACAAGAAAAACGCATTTAATTGTGAGTGAGTGTGCGACATGCAACAGTTGCAATTAAAAGTTTTAAAGGCGTGACACGCACCAAATAAGTGTACACTCTTTTACACTATGCGTAGGCAGAAGTCACAATTATTTCTACTTGTCTCATTTAATTACATACAAATTCTAATTAGAATGTACGCAAGTTGCAGAAGACCTTAAAATATGCTAGAAAAAAATTAATTAGACTAAATTCGACAATACTCATAAATTTTTGTGGTTTTGGACTTTGTTTTCTTTTCCAAATGTTGTCCTCATTTCGCAAGATACCTTTAAGTACAATTCAATATTATAACCAAGATTTCAATCCAAATAGTTTACCTTAAGATTGCTTGAATTAAAAAAAAAAAACGCGTGTAGCCAGTACACGTGAAAGAAGTTAACATCTTAAATTCAGAAATAACAAATTATGAATAAGGTGTATTTCTTACTTCCGAAAAGTGGATCAGGAAACAATCAACCCATGTATATTTTTTAGAATGAATCAAATTGTCTATATGCCAAATTTTATCCAAATCGGTTCAGCAATTCACGAGATATAAGAAAAAATTAATAAATTGCGGTTAGGTGGCCACCCTAAGTTGCAACACTGCTTTGAATTATCATATTTGGAATACACGGGAAAATAGCTTTCATTTGATATCAATATTGGCATATCTAGCTCTATATTGAAAAAAATGGGGATAGGTGGCAACCCTGTAAACCACCCGAAGTGGCAACACCCATGTATGGAATCTAAGAATGAATCAAGTTGTCTTTATGCCTTATTTTATTCAAATCGGCCCAACAGTTCCCGAGATATGCGAAAAAATAAATAAATTGCAGTTAGGTGGCAACCCTAAGTGGCAGCCCTGCTTGAAATTATCTTATTTGGTATACTGTCGAAAATACCTTTCATTTGATACCCATATTGGCATATCTAGCTCTATTTAAAAAAAAAAAATGGGATAGGTGGCAACCCTGTAAACCGTCATAAGTGGTAACACCCATGAATTCTGCTCGGCTTAACTATTACAATTTGTGAAATGTTAGCTAGATCCTAGAATTTTACCTCCTATTTGATTTGCACAGCTAAACTGAAAGCCTGCAATATACACCTGAAAGTCGGCTACAATTTCTCTTTCCGTTGCATAATTTCCGTTGCATCATCAGCTATTTTCTCAAATTTTACTTTCAAACAAAACTTCATATCGCCGCCTAAGAAGTTAACTTCAGAAAAAAAAATAAAAAAAGTTTGGTGTAATGGTTACACACTGCGGTTTAGAAATTCCTAAATCTTCTTGGGTAAAGGTGATGAAAAATTTCTAAGCAACAATACAAAGCGGTTTGACAAGATCCTTCAACAATATCGAAATTGCAATCATCGTATTTGGTATTGTTTATAGCATTTTCCAACTTATTTTCGCCAAAAAATCAAAAGAGTAATTTGATAAAATTTTTTCGCCTGGTCAAAACTCCACAAAATTTTCAAAGTTCAAAAAAAAAAAAAACAAAATAAAAAAATAGAAAAAAAGAAAAAAAAAATAAAATACAATAAAAAAAAAAAAAAAATTTTAAATCAGACAACTTTTAGAAGTTCACGTAAAATTACCCAATAATTCTGTTAAGCTTATTCATCAGTTTATCAACTCCGAGCCTTATAACTTTTGCTGTGTCTTTTGCTGATTCCATTAACATATCTATACCTGAGTCTCGATTAGATACACTGAATTATTACAATGATTTGTTATAGGTCATTAACCCTTACTAAGCACTGCATGTAATTTCATAATTTGAACTCTCATAAATTTCTTTATAAATTTTCCTTCCGACTCACATAGGCACTGACTTGACATAAATTAATATGCAGCAATTTTTAAAAGTTAATAACTGCATTTATGGCAAATATTTAAATTTTCAGACAAGCTTGGACTGCCTGTTGAGTAAGCCACATTTGAGGTGAATGATAAAACACAAGTTAATTGCATGCAATACATATTTTACGGTGTAGCCACAGCGGCAATTAAGCTACATGGGAAGCAATAAAAAGCAGGATACAAAGGCTTTTAAACTTATCAAAGGATACATGCTGCTGTTTAAAAAATGAGAGCAAATAATTTTGATTTATTTTATTTTAGGCTTGAGATACAAATAATACCTTTGGGAATCACAATTGTGGCCAATTCCTTTGTGCAAATTTTTGTAATTATGAAGAAAATTGTATTCGCAAGTGCCTAAATATGATATGCTAAAAATATGGAAAAGCCACTTTCACGCATATTAAAGGCAAAAAAAGTTAAATAACCATAGATTAATCATACGCGTAGTAAATTTTTATGTAGAACTAAATGTTTATTTTTTTATGGAAACACCCAGATGTACATATGTATGTATGCCGCAAATTCTCATTCAAGTATTATGAAAAATGATGTTCGCTGTTAATCTATTACGGAAGCTAACAACGTGGCCGCAAGGTAATTTCGAATGAAAAATAACTTTTAACAAAATAAATTTATTAACAACATTTATACAAAAACAAATAGATAAATGCTTGATATATGAACTTCCATATACCCTCGCAGCATATGTGCCATATTAATGTTGGTATAATAAAAATAATTTACAAGCTTTTTATTCGCATTAAATGCTCAACAGCTTGAATACTTTCAACTTGCCACAATTTGTTGCGTCCTTTTTTGTTTAGTCATCCTGCATTCTAAATGCCTTTAAGCGGTTTATTTAAATCTTCCCAAAGATTGTTGGTTTTGTCTGCATTGCCAATGAAGCCATTGCGGTTATGTTAAAATTGAGTTTTCTCTTATTTTCTTAGTTGCTAGTCGGCCGCATCGTCGTTTTGGGTTGTTTTTATTAACCAACTTGCTTGTTTGCCGACATGAAAATCTCTTCTAAATTCCACTTAACCTGCGAAGAATTGTGTTGCCAACTAGTCATAAACCGCATTTGCAACGAGTTTAAACTAACAACAGATGTTTCGTTGGTTTGGAAAAGTAATTTGGAGTTAATTTATAGTTGGTAGAAGAAAAGTTGCCTAAGGCATTCAAATACAAGAATTTGTTCAGAATTCGTATTTGTATCAATGATAAGTTCTCTGCCCAAGTCGGGTTAGACTACCTTACAAAACGATTTCTCGAGATTCTCTACCAACTTAGATATGAAAAAAAACTTATTTGAAGTTCTGCAATCTTCAGTGTCTCTTTTAGTTTTGGAACTTGTTGTGATGTTCCCTTGTTTCAAATAAGTTATTTGTCATATATGTATATTAGATTGTCCCAAAATTTCAAAGTTATTTTATTTAAACGCATACCCCCTAATTTTGACCATTAAGAATCAAACAGTATCCTGACAAAGTTTTGTGCAGAGTTGGAGGAGGGCTTTATTCAAAGGATCTGAACCTTGAGCTCACGACCAACCAGGTTCTGCGGGATAAAGAGCACTAAGGTATGCCGTTTGGCACATGTACACTTATGCTGAAGGAGTACACACTTCAACAAGCCAATAAAAGATGGCTGCAATGTCCAGGGTGCCGGACATCCAAACCTGGCCAAAATGGGATCATAAAAGATCAATATACATTTAAGCCCTAAGAAGAAGAGAAATTTCCATATTAATAGGGGCGCTAATCGGACACTGCCTTATTGGTGGGCACCCAGAAAGGCTAGGTGTGCCCTACCAACGATGCTGTAGGATTTGCAAAGATGATGAGGAGGAGGAGATGGTAGAGCACCTCATCTGCAACTGCCCGGATTTAATTGGCGCGAGAATGCGCTTTTTGGGAGTTCCCTTCCTGGTTAGACTACGCTAGGTCACGGATCTGGATATAAAGGACTTGATGGCCTTTATCAAGTCATCTAAATGCTTCGAGGAGGAGTAACGGTGTCAGTTTAGAAGCGTCAATCCCGGGATTCTGCTATGTGAAGAATCACGATAATACAGGGATCACAGCAACCCGTGCCGACTTGCAGTTGAAGTTATCAGTAAAATCGTACTACATTCCATTGCGATTCTCTAATTTAATGATGTATGGACTTGTTTTTCTCATATTACTGTATCGTTACCCTTTAAGGACTTCGTAAATAGTAAATCGGTATTTTTTCTCGTTACTAGATGCTCAGAATATTCTTTAAAGGATCAAAGATTGCAGGGCCTCCCGAAAAATTTCACCAAAATGTGGATATGTTTTAAAAAATTGTATTGTAATAAGAGTTTTGAAAATGTATATACCAATATTTAAGGATGCACAGGAGATAGGCAGGACCTACACCAGAAATTGATTTTACAATATGGGTATCAAATGAAAGGTGTTCTGAGGGCCGGAAAGTAGTGTAAGTTTTCTTTCGATATCTCAATCCGTTTCGGAGATATCGACCAAACTAATTAACACAATTTACTTGTTCTTTTAATATACAACTATTAAAATAACAGGTAAAAGTTACTCATACGCCGTGTAGGAACTATAAAAAGGGCACTATATATAATTGCAAAATTTCAAGATGTGCTCAATTATTTTTGATAGAAAACATATTATTACGCAATCTACTAAAACAGTTTTGAAATTTCAATGTCCTTTTCCCGTGAATACGTTTTTTCAATATCCTTGCAAAGAATCCTTTAATCCTTTTAAAACTCCAAAGGTGGAGATTTGTTGCACAGTATTTCAAATATGAGGCAAATATTAAAAATATGTAATTTTCGAAGAGTGAGTTATCATATCCGAGGCGTGAATTATGGATCTCATTGGAAGATTGTTTTTATGTGGTGGGTCCCAAACCCTACGCACAACCCGTTTCTCGGGGGGGTTGGATTTATATTTACACATTTATATCGAAAGCCGCTTGGTTCAAGACAGACGCCCGCTTGCAGCCGCACCTGATGGTGACAGACGCTGCTGGTGAAGTCCCCTGGCAAGCCCTTAAACCGATTATGTCGGAGTGGCCTTGTCAGGTTGTCGCCTTCTCACTTTAGTTCACCACCGAACGGGTGTTCAGTGGCTCTCCAGAGATACATGGGCTTTCCCGGACGTAGTGAGCTGCTTGGATCGCACATAGAAGAATCGCTCTGGCCATTCCCACTTGCGTGGACTTCTACACACGGTCCCACCTCCAGCAT
This sequence comes from Campiglossa producta, assembly GCA_964058755.1. Lineage (NCBI taxonomy): Eukaryota > Metazoa > Arthropoda > Insecta > Diptera > Tephritidae > Campiglossa > Campiglossa producta. The sequence goes on along the minus strand of CAXKVI010000004.1, from coordinate 88,701,242 downwards.
CTGATGAGGCGGCTCTGGGAGTATTCGAGAGAAAAATTCTTCGAAAGATTTATGGACCCCTAAAAGTTGGCGATGGAGAGTACCGAAGAAGATATAATGATGTGCTGTATGAGCTTTACGCAGACGTGGACATAGTTCAGCGAATTAAAACCCAGCGGCTCCGCTGGCTAGGACACGTGGTGCGAATGAACGTAGACGCTCCGGCCAGAAGGTATTTTTATCGGCACCCGCCGGTAGAAGTAGAGGAACAGGGAGACCACCACTTCGATGGCAGGACCAAGTAGAGGCAGACCTGCGAGCACGCGGTGTCTCTAATTGGCGCCAGTTGGCTCAACAAAGAACCGACTGGCGTAACATGTTGGACGGCCAAAATCGCCTAGGCGGTTAAAGGCTACTTTAAGTAAGTAAGTAAGAACTTTAACTCAAAATCGACACGGGTTGCCGTTATCCTAGAACAATAAAACTTCGCACACATGTTATTTAGGTTAAAACGCACCGATATAGAGGGTATACATATCAGATTTCGAACCTTCAGTTTTTTCCATACATTTTTGGGACACTCTAATGTATATTCAATTCTCTCCAAAATTCAATTGTTGAGTAGCTTAAGGTCACCAACGAGTAATATTCTTCTTTATAAAACACGCACAAAGGGTAAAGCGCTTACTCCATGTTATACATTTATCTCAGGATATATAAAGTGTCAAGTGGAAATGTGAAATGTGAAATGAGCAACATAAAACGTTGAAATAAAAGTTTTATAGCTATCAATATCTGCTTGCAATATAAACAAAGACATGCAGGTATGTAAGTAAGTAAGCAAAGTGCAAAAAAAAATCAGAAGAGACCATAAATCGGGAGCTAAAAGCTGGGATACGCACAAATAAGGTCAGGTGCGTACAAAAACAAAAAAAAAAGTGCGGAAGGAACAGTAAAAATGTTCACAGCTCTGTGACAATCCACACAGAAGATAGATAAAATAAAAGAGAAATGAAGTAAAAAAAAATGCGCAAACTGCGAGTGGTTGTTGGTTGAACGCAAGCTAACTGGATGTGGCAGCAGTGTTCCAATATCCAGCGGTGCTCAAGTGGTGTTACGTGCGCGCAAATACATGGATGCAAGAGCTGGTGCATTCAACTTACATGATGGCATTTAATATTTATGTATATTTGTTAGTATACAGGCATGTGGTTTAAAGCATGTAAATACCAGATATTACAACATGTTGCAGGTTCTGCCACAGCATGCGACCCGATATCGTGGTAAGTGCGGTGACCCGTTGGGATAAAGAAAAAATGTATAATCTGTACATCACAAAGCAATATTTTTACAGTAGAAAAGCAAGTCATGCACACTCAAAGTGCATGGCTAAGTAACTAAAATTAATTCTTAAACAGAATTTTTTGTTACTTAATATAGCCACTTGGTGATTAGCATAGAAATTATAACAATGTTGCTGACCCAGAGGTAGATTGCAACGCTATTAGTATGTACTTGAAATTTTGCATTCCAATCAGTGTTGCCGTTGGGGACACTAAAGGGTCAATTTGACCTTTTTTTGGAGCCAGGACCCCGGACCCTACTTTTTCAAAAAAGTACCATATTTGGCTCTTTTTTTTAGTTTGCGACCCTTTTTCAATTTCCAGAAGTCCTACTGCTGGCGAAAAAAAATTGTTTGGTTCTAACCAACTAAAAAGTAATAGATGAGAAAATAAACCTTGCAAAATATTAGGTCTGTAACCTAATTCTTAGAGGTGAGTTTTCCTATACTTTTTAAAACCTTTCCCAAAAAACTTTACATATTCTTACAGTGAAGAGGTTTAAGGTTAAAAAAACGTTTTACATTATGCGATTATCATCACTATTACACTAATTACAGCCATTTAAAAATTACTATATTTTGTATGTGTACTTGCAATTGTACAAAACTCAGCCCTTCAGCATCAATAAAATTGGAAAACGCTTATTTAAACGTGTTCCTAACTAAAAATAAAGAGGGGAGCCTCTTTTTCTGCTGGTACCCTTTTTGGACCCTTTTTGAAATTTTTCAGTGGCAACAATGATTCAAATTCTTTCTTATATGTACCTATATTTACTTGAATATAATGTTTTCGTATTTTCAAAAAGCAAGCAGTATTCAAAAATCGATCCACTGTATGCAACTAAATGGGAGAGGGTTGGACAATAGTTGACGGAGTTGAAAACGAATGCATAAAAGTGAGGGGGGTGGAAATTTAGAAGTAAAAATGTTGATGATACAGCTATGGTTATGATTATGAATACGGTTATGGTTACGGTTATGTTTACAGTTATGTTTAAAGTTATGTTTAAAGTTATGTTTACAGTTATGTTTACAGTTATGTTTACAGCTATGTTTACAGTTATGTTTATAGTTTTGTTTACAGCTATGTTTACAGTTATGTTTACAGTTATGTTTACGGTTATGTTTATGATGGTGGTTATGATTATGGTTGTGAATACGAATGTGGTTATAGTTATGGTTATGGTTATGGTTATATTTTCGTTAGTATTTGAAAGGAAAAGGTATATAAGTAATGATGAGAAGAACTTAGAAAAAAATCCCAAAGGGGCTACTCTCCTCAGGAGTGGATGGAGCGCGAAAGAATGAGCTGTGAAGATGTAGACGAAGTGAGCGATTGAGAGAGAGAAAGTGACGACTACGAAGAGAGAGGAAAAAGTAACTTTTTTATATAATAGCGAAGTCTGAATGCAAGATCCCCCCGACTCAAAATATTTTAAAAAGCGACCTATCACAGAATCGTTAAAAAAATGAATGGGGTGTTCCTCAAAAATATTTCCATATAGCGTGATCTTCCTGTCAGCTCTCGATATTGTATACATTGTCTGTGATAGAGAGAACGCAAGAGTTAAATCTTATGTATGAGAGAATCAGTATAACAATTTTATGTGTTCGCGTTTTATGGCTGAAATGTTGCATACAACTCCTTACAAATTTCAGCTTTTATGCTAGGTATAAGCTCTTATATAAAGAGAACATTTGTTTCGGTTGTTATCATATGAATACTCGCTCCTGCCTAAATTGGCAATGATTAATGTCGCCAATTCATTAAATACTATTTATATTAGACTTACATATGCCTCTGTTTACTACTTTTCATTCATTTTCGTACTATAATATTTGCTTTTATTGTAAAAAAGCACGTTTACATTTTGCTACATTCGTATGAGTCTACATTCCCATGTTTTCATGCACGCTTAAAACATTCACTCTTCCATTCTCCTATAGACAGTCTTTTTTTTTGCTTTTTCGCCAATAATTGCCATAACAAAGGAATTTCATTCAATTGTGGTTGCTTTTTAATCTTTAGTTATAATAAATGATGTTGTGGTGTTGGAGTAATGACCTGATAAAGCGAATTTGTCGCACTACTTGTCAGACAGAACATGCATTGAACTACAAATATGAGCATTAACATTACAAAACATTTAAAATAATAAATCATCACTCTCATAATGAGGTTATATCCATCATTTAGTTAACGCCCACTGAAATTTGTATATCCAGATCAAAGGCCGGCAATTGCTTTCCTGGGAGGAAAACTCCAATGCTTTAACATAGCAAGCGCTCTCTCCGTGCCGACTACTGATCCAGATGCACTATTTCACCTTTTTATGTTGTTTGTAAAGACTGGAAAAATTTGGGCAATTCACAAGGGGTGTCGTATTCGGCTACCTTTGTAAGTTTCCATGGTTTCCAATATAAATTTTTTGAAAAATAGAAAAATAGCACTAAATACTAGAGGTTGTGAATTGCGTAATTATTTTTAAGGTACTAGTACTTTATGATAGGTACTAAGGAAACTGCTGATGGATCGATTTGTTTGAACACATCAAGCCTTAATGTTGGAGACTTGAGTTGCCTTCTATGCCAGGTATACCTTCCTAATGTATATTCTAAGCTCCTTAGCTCACTGGGGAGGGAAGCAGGGAAATGATTTATGGGCTTTTCCTATCAAAACTGGTAGGTCTTTTTTTCCTGTTGGTAGGATGGTAGGACGATTTGAATTATGGTAGGTTTTCACCTTTGTTCAAGTTACATCACTATTTTGTTTAGAATCGACCTGAAAGTAAAATTCTTCAAGGGCTAGTGAGCATCATATATGGCGGATTTTAGATCAGAGACCAGGTTAAGAGTGATCTATTCAGAAACCGCAGTGCTCCCTCCCATTCTTTGAAATGAGGATATTTTTGTGTTAATTTTGAAAAAAAAAAAAAAAAATGCATTGTATATTAAGCAAAGTTTTTAATGCAACGACATCCGAGAGTATACCCTGCAAAAATCGAGAGTACTCAGTTCGATAGTGTCGTCATGACACACGAGCAATGATCGGCTTACAACAAGCTGAAGTTGGTCTGCTGATTACATTACGCATTACAAAGATTTACAATTGGTGTACTCCAATATCCCAAAATTGGAACACATGATCCAATGATTTTTGCAGGGGTGGACCTACTTTCAAATCAAACTACAACTTTTTAAATCTGAATGAACCCTAGCTTTTGAAGTCTTTTTCTAACATGACTTGATGAAAAGCGGGTATATCCGAAAAATCACGAAAAAATGATGATGCTGTGAAAAAATATTGGTAGGATGAAGGCCATTTTGGTAGGTTTTGATTTTGGTAGGAAAAAAATGTCAAAAGTGGCAACCCTGGAGGGAAGTATTGCTGCACATGACTTTGTAGTCCAGCAAATAGGTACTCACCATAAAAAATACACCAATATTGACATATGTATTTATATCGCAAAATTCTAAAACTAAAAACCCCATCAGTTATCTCTTCGAGCAAGATTTCGATCTGGCTCGCTGGTTCAATATAATTAATTTTTCTTGTCAATGTGTCATTGATTCTTTATCACAATCGATGAAGAGCATAATACTGATTGTACATATGTACGAAGGTAGGTATTGTGATAAATTACCACATTTAAAATATATTTTTCTAAACGTAACCGCAAAAAAAATTAGTTGCGAGCGCAAAGTAGAGCCTATGTAGCACTAATAAAGTTCATTGCTCATTAAGTATTTCGATCAAAAATTAGTAAGCTATAAACGTTGTTAGGCGAACGTAAAAAATGATAAATCCCAGCAAACATGGCTCAACTTTTTCTGCAACCTATGAAAAAACTGTATGGTCCTCAAGTTCATATCCAACACAATTCTCCAATTTTTCTCCAACCTTAGATAACTTTATAGCTCTCAAGTTGATATCCAACATATTCTCCAATCTCCAGCGTCTAATTTTCAAATTAAATTTGAAGATCTATTGTGTGATTATAACTTAGATTAAAATTTATGTAAATAAAAAATTTCGTCAAATCATGGCGTTTTAACTTAGAAAAATCGCTTACTTTTTTTCGAGATTTATTTTCAGAGTCGCATTCATACCCTACAACGCCAACGTTCTCAAGTGGTTTTCCTGTTGAGAAACAACGCTTGAGGTTTGAAAAGCCCCTGAGTAGTGAACTTGAGATCTAATGTAACTCAAGCCTAAAGGTTTGTTGGGATATGACGTGGCTCTGGGAACATAACCAAATGCTATAAAATTCATAGAAAAAATACTCAAAGCTAGAATCGTTGCTTCAAACAAAAACTACATCAATATCGGTCTTTCTATTTCAGAGTTGGACTCAAAAAACTCCTGTCTCCGATTTTTTATCAGAATTGTCTTACGTATTTGACACTTGGATTCAAAAATGCCCTCTATGAGCTTAAAATTGTTTTTATTTCAGAATCTTCGATTTTCCGATGGCTGTTTTTTTTTTTTCAAAACCATTACTTTGTGAATTTTTTCCTAACAGTTTTTTTAAAGTTCAATTATATTAACTAAGTGGAATATAAAAACGAAAAATGTATTTACAATATTGTCTCTTCATTTTTGTTTCCATATTGAGTAGATAATTTTGTGTTTAACTGATTAAAGTCAACTGGAATATTTTGGAATAATACAGAATGTTATATTTTGAAAAAAAAAAAAACAAGGGGTTTTTCTGAAATTCGTTAGACGTATCAGAGATATATCAGAGCCATAATACAAAATAATTTTATCCCAAAAAGTTCATAAAAATTGAAAAAATTTAAAATTTTATTTAATTTAAAATTAATTATTTTTTTTAAATAAATTTCAATATCTCTTTTTTTGTACCTGTCTAAAATAGTTCATATGTATTAACAACTCAAACAACAATGTTTACATGACAGCGTTGTATCTACTTAAATGTAGGTATTAACTAAAAGACAAATTTATCCGGACAGTTGTCATTTTTGTAGAATGATCGACATTTTAGGATAAGAATTAATAAATTATGCCTATAACTCATTTTTGCTTGTTTTTAACATACTGCACATTAGGGTGGTTACAAGGTATATGGAGAAAAAAATTTATTTTATAAAAATTTTAATTTTATGAATTCCTTTTAAAGTATCGTCCTTGCACTGCGAAACTTAAAAGTCAAATAAAAGCCAAGCCAAATATGCATGAATTCTACTACTTCTACTTTAATAAAAAAAAGTTATAATGGATTTAATTTATGTAAAAGCTTCCAACCGCATCATTGAACAATCAAAATTCCGTTAGTACGCTTAAGCTGGCTTTTATGTGTTGGAGGAATGTCATTTGCCAGCTGCTGCTGTATATTTTCCTGTATCTTCTGCTCATGTGCTGACATGACGTCGTAAATAAATGGAAGTGCATAAAACTGCGCAGCTGGCAATGAAACTTTCGTTTTATCCACCAAAGACCGCTTTATTTGTATCTACTCTTCCACGTTGCATCCAAGTGGATGTTGTGTTGCCTGTAAGTATGTCGATAACCCAGTGATATTGCGTCATTATACCTTTCATGAAGATGAAATGGTATTATAGCTTTGGTCCGATGTTTGTAAGTATGAGAAGAAGAAGAGATGGACCCATGTTGTTGTTGTTAACACCAAAAAGACTCCCCGAAGGTCTTGGGGAGTGTGCCGAAATTGACAGTCCTTGGCCGGAGATGAGCCCGGTAAGCTGCGGTACTCCCTTGCGGTACTGCCCGACTGTCGTGGTAGCGATTTGGTATGACTAGTGGAACCTACTACGTCATTACATCCGTCCAGCCATGGGGAAGGAGAAGATGTGTAATGAGAGGTGAGAGGCATCATATCCGTATATCAACCATCGAGTTAGCGGGTCATTACCTGTGTACATATTAAGGGTGAAATACATAAAGCTTTGTTAACCTCGCCTGACATTTGCTACCTCAAAACTTTGCGTCCAACTTCAGAGGTATGCTACAATGAACGCCTTGACGCTTCTCTTTTATACATTTGTTTTCGTTATTTATTTCCTTGCATTCAGAGTGTTTTGGTTAATTTATTAATTTAATAGAGAAAAAATGAATTAATTATTATTTTCTCCAACTTTTTCTTCTTTAATTAAAGCAAACTCATCAACATCTAATTGTCAAAGCAAGCAAAGCAAGCAAAATTTGAGAGTTTGCCAAATTTCAACCTCGCTTCAACTTTGAGGTCTCCAATTTGCCATGCTTGTTTTAAATACGTATACGGAACTTTTCTGTCAAAGTCAAAGTTTGAGGTAAAGCCAAAATAAAGCTTTATGTAACTGACCCATTAGTCGCCTCTTACGTCCGGTATGCCTACCTCGGGCATATTCTAAACCCCTAACCCGCAGGGGTTGAGATGGGTCCATCTCAATCAGGATGACGAGATGAGTTGATTTAGCCATGTCCATCTGTCCGTCTGTCTATCTGTCTGTCTGTTTAAACGCAAACTAGTCCTCAGTTTTTGAGATATTTCGCTGAAATTTGGTATGCGGCCATCATTTTCTAATATAGAAATCATTTGTCGGAACCAGCAAGATCGGACCAATATTACATACATATACAATCGATTGTTCCGATAAACGGATTTTAAGCTATAACTCCTGCAATTAAACAGGTAGGAATGTGAAGTTTTGTAGGTATTGCTATTTTCATATGTGCAATATCGATGTTGAAAATCATTGAGATGGGATAAATATTTCACATAGCCCTCATGCAATCGATTGTCCGTAATTAAACAGGTAAGATCGTAAAATTTTGTAAATATTGTTATTTTTATATTTGCAATATCGATGTTCAAAATCATCAGATCGGATGAATATTTCACATAGCCTCCATACAATCGATTGTTGAAATTTCGTAACCATTGCTCTTTTAGAATGTGGAATGTCGATCCTAAAAATCAGTGAGATTGGAGCAATATAAAACATCGCCCCCATATGTATAATCGATAGTTCCAGTTCCGAAAATTTCGGTATGAGCTAAAGTTAAATTCACAGAGGCACTCGAACAGTGAAAATCATGACGCTTATTCATGAAAGGTATATAGCCTTCGGCACAGCCGAAGACAGCTTTCCTTACTTGTTTAACTTTAAATTCGCTTTGGAATTTTGCAAAGTGCAACAGGGGGTGGGGTGGGGAGGGGCGTTGCGCTTGTGTCAAATGTAGCGTTGTAGTTAGCAGTAAATGGCATCGTCGCCAACCAGTTGTTTATTGCTTGCGACACACAAACAAGCTCGCTGGTGCTAGAAGACTGCAAATCGAAGACTTCAAAAGATTTATTAACTTTCGAACAAACTGGAAGTGACAGTGTGTCGCATTTTTGAATTGTACCTACTTGGAAAATTGGTAAAATATAAAATGAGTCCAGAAGCGTACGAAGCTTAGTTGAGAAATATTCTTTTATTCGCAAGCACTTAGCGACGTACGAATAAAACACGTACTTAAAATTTCTTAAAATTTCAAATAAAAGGTTTCCTGCGGGAATTTTAGTTTTTAAGGATGTTTTTACGGGGCTGTCAGCACCATGGGTATCAAAGGAGCAAAGTTTGATCGCCAAGGCACTTCATTCGAACTTCTTTTAGCCATAACCACTGTGGAAGAAGAAAAGACAATATCCACAAATTCCTTTATTGGATGACTTATGTATGTACTATGTAAGTACAGATTTACATTGTTCCCAGCTATAAGAGCACATGCACATTGCTCATTCTCTTTGCAATCACTTTATCTGCAACATGCAACAATGTCATACAAAGGAATTCCTCATAAGCGTTGGCCAAATGTATTGGCTCAGTTTCTTTGCTTTTCCCCCTTTATTAAAGCTAAATTGAGCTAAACCAAAGATGAAACTATAGTGATTAGACCAGTGGTAAAACGGGGGATATTTGACTCCACTGAAAAGAAACGAAATGAAATGAAAAATTTTGTGATGTTGTGACAACAATAAAAATCGAGTTCAAATGAAAAAAAAGGGAACTACAATGATGACCACCCATAAAGGGCAACACCATTCAAACAAGTGCAACAGGAAACGCACTTCCTTGTACTACAACTGAGATGGACATCAGCAAAGCATGTAGGATGATATATACATAGTTAGTTGAAAGTGAATCGTATTGGAATCTAATTGAACCAAATCTTTGTTTGAGATATGGGATCAATTAATAAGCATGGCGTTTAGCTCAGTTTACTATAAGAAAGAACGGGACTGCGAAAGAAAGCAGAATCCAGAATCAGTCCAGAAGTATCTCTCAATTGGAAAACTTGCCGATAAGTCTTTATATTAGGTAACAAATATTGTTATTTATGGTTGGATTTTTTAATTTAAATAAATAATTTTTCATGTATGTATAGTCTGTTTCAACTTTAACGTTACGATATCACATGATAGATATAGAAGTGCAGTGGTATGGTTGATTCTAAGACTATCTACTTGGGGGGTTGCCACCCGGGGCGGTTTACAGGGTTGCCACCTATCTAAATTTTTTTTTATTTTGTAGCAAAATATGCCAATATGGGTATCAAATGAAATTTTCAGCGACATGCCAACTACAATATTGTCTAGTAGGGTTGCCAACTAGGGTTGCCACCTTACCGCAGTATATTTGTATATCCGGACTATTTCGGGAACCGCTTGACCGATTTGGATGAAATTTGGCATATAGATAGTATAATTGATACTAAGACTATCCACTTGGGGGTTGCTACTTGGGGGTGTACAGGGTTGCCACCTATCTCAATTGTTTTAAATTATGGAGTTAGATATGCCAATATGGGTATCATATGAAAGGTATTTTCGCCGACATACCAACTAAAATATTTTAAAGTAGGGTAGCCGCCCAGGGTTGCCATTTTACCGTATTGTATTTGTATTGTATATTTTTGGGATCATATTTGGATCATTTAGAGGTCACTTTATTATGAATATTTTTTGGGCTGTTTTGAGATCATTTTGGGTTCAATTTCGGATTAATTTGGGACAATTTTCGGGTAATTTTCGGATCTTTTTGGGATCATTTTGTTATAATTTTTGGGTCATTTTGGGAACATTTGACGTTCTTTTTGGGGTCGTTTTGGGATTATTTTAAGATTATTTTGGGAAATTGATAGCACCGAGCACGCTCGGTCACCCAGGTACTTTGTCTATGATTTGTGTAAAGTCGTGTCCTGCACAGCTCATTTAATAAGAGTAACTGTATGCAAAATTTTATTACATCTTAATGGTTAAAATGTCTCACGGGTGTCTTGCATAGCTCTGTGACTTCAGACCCATATCACTTGGGGGACACATCGAGGGCAGTTCGTTTACCCACCTCAAATAAACAATTTTGTCTTAACCATCGAAGTAAATTAATATAGATGTAGTATTCTTAGATAATAGCTTCTGAAAATTAAATTCATAACTTCTGTTATCTCCGTAATTGTGCTTTAAACCTCACATACACGCTACCGGCATATTTGTAATTCAATCTACTTAACTGATAACAACTGACACCAACTTACCCAACCATTTAAAGTCTACTAGAATAGCAGTGAACATGATTTGACGCTTTTGTTGTCTTCTCACATGAAATGCGATACTCGCGCGCTAGACAAAACCCCAACTACCAAGTGGGCCATTGAGTAGGTTAAGTGTTGTTTGTTGTTACTTAAATGTATGTATACAATAAGTTTCAGCTCATCAAGTGAGATGTGTGTAAGTAACAGCTGGTCCAAATGGGGCTCGCAAAAAGATTTGAAGTTATAACTTATTAACCGTATTTAGTGGTTGTTAAAATTCAATTAACAAGTGGTATATATGCCAGGTATGGTGTGACCACCAACGCGGTAAACGCCACCAAGAAGCACAGCTAAAAACTTTTTTACTAGGGATGTGGCGAATAGAGTTTGGAAGCAGCCCGAATTCCGGGTTGTGGCTAAAAAAATCACCACCTGTCCGCTTAGCCGACAGTCACCCTTCCCAAGTGACGCAAATGGAATCACGAAAAGGGACCGAGTCGTCCTCTACCTGCCGTACCAACTAAGTGAGACTCCTCATGCCTGAAACCCCACTATCAAGGTACAATAATTATTTTGATTATGGTCCCGGTCCGGTCCTAAAATCGCTACATCACGTTTATTATGAGTAATCCTATGTATATTTTCCTTCCAAACAGCATAACCCCTATTACATAAGGATATATATTATACCCAAAGCGCTGTTTAATTAATAAAAAAAATTGTTCACATTTTTTTTGCTTTCACGAGAAAAACTTTGAAATCGTTTGATCAAACGTATCTCAATGGTGCATTTGTCGGAAAAAATGCTTACAACAGAGAAAATCGCAGTAACTTTTGCACTGCATACCAGCCTGGGCGTTCGCAATCGTCATTGACCTTTTAAGGTCGCACCCAGAAGCTCAGACTAGCTAGCTAGTGCAGCTGATATGATATGAAACTAACATATTGTACATTGCAGTGAATTCTTTTGAATCTCTTTCTGATAACAAACGCTCTATTGCGGTATGTCTACGGCTTTTTATTCTACTGACTTGGCGTTGCGATAGCATTTTCTTTTGACCATTTATTCAACTTAAGTCAACTGCCTTTTATTGAAGGTGCATCGTCATGCGTATAGCAAGAATTTCATGCTATGGCATCGTGGGTATTATTACGAGGGACGGTCTTCTTAATTTGGGTATATGAAAGCCGCTAAAAACCAATAATCAAGAAAATAAAATCAAAGGAAATAACAAAAAAAAAAAAAAAAATTAAGTAAAGTAAAATAAAATAAAAAAAATTTTATAAAAAAAAATAAAAAATAACAAAATAAAAAATAAAATTAAATGAAATAAATTAAAATAAATAAATAAAAAATAAAATATAATAAAATAAAATAAAAAAATAAAATAAAAAAAATAAAATAAAATGAAATACAAAATAAAATAATTAATATTAATTTTTATTTAAATTATTAAAAATTAAAAAAACCAACAACAATAATGAAATTTGAAGAAAAGCTAAATTTCTTATTTCTGGGCCTCAAGCTCACAATTACAATGTCGTTAAAATAAAATAAAAAATAAAAATAAAATTAAATGAAATAAATTAAAGTAAAAAAAATAAAAAAATAAAATAAAATAAAATTATATAAAATAAAATAAAATAAAACAAAACAAAAAAAAAAATACACTAAAACAAAAAAAAACCAAAATTAAATAAAATTAAATAAAATACAATAAAATAAAATACAATAAAAAAATAAAATAAAATAAAATAAAAAAAATAAAATAAAATAAAATAAAATAAAATAAAATAAAATAAAATAAAATAAAATAAAATAAAAAATAAAATAAAATAAAATAAAATAATATAAAATAAAATAAAATAAAATAAAATAAAATAAAATAAAATAAAATAAAATAAAATAAAATAAAATAAAATAAAATAAAATAAAATAAAATAAAATAAAATAAAATAAAATAAAATAAAATAAAATAAAATAAAATAAAATAAAATAAAATAAAATAAAATAAAATAAAATAAAATAAAATAAAATAAAATAAAATAAAATAAAATAAAATAAAATAAAATAAAATAAAATAAAATAAAATAAAATAAAATAAAATAAAATAAAATAAAATAAAATAAATTAAAATAAAAGGCCACAAATAATAAAATAAAAAATATATATATGTAAAAAAAATAAGTTAAAAAATAAAAAAAATAAAAAAAAAATAAAGTAAAACAAAAAAAACATAAAATATAAAATAAAACAAAATATATAAAAGAATAAATAGAATAAAATGTATTAAGGTAAAAAAATAGTAAAAAAGTTAAACAAAATGCATATCGTCGCTCCCAACGAAGACTAATACGGTTCAGTTAGCGTGGAAGACTAACACACTTCAGTTTTCTGCGTGGAAGACTAACACACTTCGTTCTCTGCATGGAAGACTAACACACTTCAGTTTTCTGCGTCGAAGACTAACATTCTTCGTTCTCTGCGTCGAATACTAGCACACTTCAGTTTTCTGCGTCGAAGACTAGAAGAGAACGATGTGTGTTAGTTTTCGACGCAGAAAACTGAACCGTATTAGTCTTCGTTGGGAGCGACGATATATAAAAATGAAAAAAGATATAATATTTAAAAATGGAGTAAAATTAAATAGATATAGAAAAAATAAAATACAAAAATATATCAAAAGAACGAGTTGCACATAATTTTGCTAATGAACCAATTGTATTGGAGGTTTTTTAAATTAAAACAATTTCTTAAATTAAACAATCTTCAATAGCAGCCCTCGTATAATAATGTTCAACTCTTCATCACCCACTCTGACTGATTTATATCCATACACAAACAGCAGTTGGCAATGCACCATAATTTATCATAGCTCCTTACAAAAGGAGTGCTCATTAAAATTCTCTCCGCCATTCACCAAATAAGCTTTCTTTATACATTTATGCGTCGGGTATGTAAGATTACATGCTCGTTTTCTTTGATTACACAGATAGTTAGCTTGAGTTATGTTTGTCATACTACTTTTCATCTACCGACTTTTCCATTCTGGTCTTTATGAGGCGCGTGGCAGCTAGAACTATTCAAACCTAATTAATGTCTTACACAAAGGAAGGTTAAAAAGAATATTGATGAGGCAGTAGCCCAGAGTGCGATGAAGTGCAACAAATAATTAGCAATTCAAGTTTGAAGGATTTCGATATTTTTTATTTTGTGTTAAGAAAGCGTATGAGAAAAGTGCTAATGAACCTAATGCAATTATTGCCTTGACGGACTATCAAAGAAATCACTTTATTTCTTTGGGAGAGGAAGAGGTACATAGATGACAGAGAAAGAATTCTTAGTTCCCTCAATCAGCAAAAATATACAGATTTTTCAACAATCAACATTTAAACTTGATTTCCCACAATTTTTATTTTAAGCGATTCAATGTTCCAGCAATATGGCGCCGATATGGCACGTGAGTGTACCGTAAAAATAAACATATAAATTTAAACTTTTTATTGGTGATCACAAAAACAAACAATAAAGCGTCTACTGCGAGGACTAATGCCAAACGTCGAAAACATTTATCAGATGCAAGTTCCAGTAGAAAGCGCAATATTTACATATGCCAGCTGCACTTGCATATTTCTGTGAGAATTTTCCGCTACCAAAGCAATAAAGGATGTTATCACAATTTTTTTATAATACATATATTTTTGCAAGTAACTCAGTCATATATTTTGGCATGCGAATGCATAAACAAAATTGTAAATTAAATTTCCTTGCAGCAAATGTGCATAGCTTTTTCGTGACTCTGTAAGTGTGTGCTTCGTACGATTGTGTGCATTCATGTAAAGTAGTGTAAGCTCCAGTTACAGTGCAGATTTAATCACTGCCGTTGACATTTATGACACTTGAAACGCCGTCTCAATAAAAGATGATAATAATAATAGTATGCATTTCTGGTAGTTAATTGTTTGCTGTCTAGCAAGTTCTCAGTATGAGCAAGAGATGGGCGTCGTTCGTATTTTTGACCGTGACACGAAACACGCACGCGTGCGCCCACGAGCTCGTGCTTGAAAATGCGATTTCGTGTCGTGCTCGTGCGTGTTCGTGCTGAGTCCGAAATAAAAAAGACACGAACGGATTATCTGAACGAAGTTTCAATATTTTTTTTACTGATATAGGTTGTTTTTGAATGAAATTTCCAGTTGCTTAAAAAAATTCTGAAATATATTAGAGTGAGTTGATTTGTAGGGAAGGTGAAACATCCGAAAAATCGCCAGTGTGGAAATTGTTCTACGGATCCATCTGATAAACTTTCATAAAGAAGCAATACAGTTAAATTTTTTCGTGCGTGTCGTGTCTTGCTTTAGTGACTTTTTCCCGTGCGTGTTAGAGCCTTCTTTCAAAAGTTCGTTTCGTGACCGAAAATTATGCACGCGCCCATCTCTAGTTTGAGCGTATTTTAATTGAGACTTGAAAGTGACAGTCTATTTGATTTTTACTAACATTTGCATGGATGGTATTTTGGGATTAGTTGAACTTTGGTAGCACTTAAGTGTTTTTTTATGAGAGATCAAGGCATATGCCGCAAACAAGATTAGTTCAGGCTAGGAAAACAAACAATTGATTGAATAGATACGGAAGTGACTCGGACCATAGGGTCGCATCTGTCGTACAGTTTTCTTCTACAGTGGAGTAATTCTCCATGAAGTGTCTTTACAGATGGTTTTTGAGATCATTTCGGCACTTTTTGCGACTTTTTTGGTACCCTTTGAAGACTTTTTTTGGGAAAATTTTTGAACTTTTTTAAACTCATTATGAAACATTTTTTTCCACTTTTTTTGGGATCACTTTCGAACTTTTTCGCGATTATCTCGGGCCATTTTTTGAATCATTGGGAAAATTTCTTTTGGAAATTTCAGGACTTTTTTCAGACTACTTCGGGATTATTTCGGTATGTTTTTGGGATCATTTCGGTACCCTTTGTAGATCATTTTAGGACTTTTTCGGACAACTTCAGGAATAATTTTGGGCCTTTTATGGGACAATTTCGGAAAAATGTTTACGGCCATTTCGGGAAATGTTTGGCATTTGGTGCATTTCGGGGATCATTGTGGTACATTTTTTGGGACTTTTTTCGAACCAATTCCGAATTTTTTTTGGAATTTTGATGCATTTCAAGACCACACTGAAATAAAAAGGTTGAAAGTGCACATTGAAGGTAACATATCAAAACCTTTCAAAGCGATTTAGGTAATACTGTAAATATTACAGTATTTACTGTAAAATTGGCAGTAAAAACATGTGATTTTCCACTTTCAAATTTACAGTAATTCATGTCAATATGATAGTATATTCGAAGAATGATAGGGGTTGACTTTCAAAAGATATTACCCACTGTTGGACGAAAAATGACAGGCTTTACTGTTAATTTGACGGCCGTTTCCTGTAGATTTTTTTCCAGTGCATTTCGACACTGTATTACATAGATCATTTTGGGACTTTTGAAATTTATTGAAGTTATGTTAAAGGGCGGGTTAATCTCAAAAAAAGCGGTTTCTTAGCAATATCAAGAAAATATATAGGTGTTAAAGAGTTACGAGAATTTGAAACGGATATAAGAAAATATAAATATACATATGTATCTCCACTACGATGCCCCGAAATCATTGCATTGACAATTGAATAAATGAAGTGAACTTATTTCAGTGGCAATCAAAAAGTTTTGTTGGAAATACTTTACTCTAGTAGATTGCAATATCCTTCGTATCCTGCATCAATCATTGAAGCATGGAAAAACTTTATTTCACTCCTTTCACAATCACTACGAAATTGAGCCAATGCTGGATAGCTTGTGGCTTTTGAAT
>CAXKVI010000004.1:88672024-88679524 GCA_964058755.1 Campiglossa producta | reverse complement strand
ATCAGTATGTACTTACACGCTGGCAAAAAGGTACACAATTTTATTATTTAATAAAAATACTTTATACCTAAAATTTAGGTTTGTTTATTTGTATTATTTTTCGCATTGAAATCAGTCGGTAAGGCAGTCTAGAAAGTCGGTTTTTCTATCGAAAATTAATTGTTTACAAGTACATTTACGATAAAAAAACGGACGTAAAAAGATTCATATACGAGTGCTTTTTCGATACTTTTACGACAATCGTAGGCAAAAAACATTTCAGAGCGAAACCGGATTCGTAGGCGAATCGTAAACGGATATCATAAACGATATTTTATCAGAGTTTTCTTCGAGAAAACGTCAGTTAACGAGCTCGTTTACGATGATTTTGCTGGCTGGGTATGAGCTGAGTATATTCATTGAAATTTTTTTTTCAATTATCGTTTTTATGTTAAAGTAAGCATCCAAATGGCATATTTTTTTGATGACTACTCGTTACGCGTTAGCTCAAAAATTTTAATAAAAATCTCGTAGCACAAAAACTTGAAAAAAATAACAAAAAAATAAAAACAACAAATATGCACACTGAGTTTTGTCACAACAGACTAGAAAAGAAAGAGGGGTTTGGTTGACTGGGTATTCAATAAATTTGTATTTTGTGATTTTGGTATAACTATTTATTTATGCTTAAATTTTTTAGTGATAATCATGTATGTAATACTTCTATATTGGCACTAAAAGCTACTACCGTCCGAAAACATTTCAGTACAAATTACACAAATATTTTTTTTTGAACGGATCAACAATACTACTGTGTAGGGTTTTTAAAATTATTTTCAACTTTTTAGTTCAATTCTCTATAAAAGCGTGAGTTTTAGTTTTTTTAAACTATATTTATTTTTTACTTTTTAGTCAAATGTCCTATGAAATTATCGATAAATATATTGAAATATACAGAAGCCCAAACGAAACCACTGGACCTCCACTTTCCTTTGATACCCATATTGTTAGGAAATTTTAAGGTATTTGGGCAATCACATTTTGACCGATTACTCATTTGTCGATTAAATTATCGAAATATATCGATGTCCAAATGAAACCTGGGGACTTCCCCTTTCGTTTGATACCCATATTGTAGGGAAATTTTAAGGTTTTTGGGCATACACATTTTGGCCGATAACTGAGTTATCGATAAATTTATCGAAATATATTGATATCCAAAAAAAAATGCAAAAATGTTTCAGTGACGTCCCGAGTACCAAGCAAATATGGACCAGATGCCACTTAGGTACTTATGAATTTAAATATTTGACAGATATTGGGACACCGGTTCGGACAAAACTTAGGTGCTTCCTACTATCATCAATAATTTGTTTTGTAGCTGAGTAGTTATGACTTTTGAAATACATCTGGGTGACAGGTCAATGGAAATAGTGTCAATTGACATTATTTCGCATTATAAATAGAAATAGTGTAATAGTGTCAATTGACCCTATTTCTATTTTGTAAAGAGAAGTAAAGTCAACAGCAATTTGGCAATATGGTCATTGATTTTATTTCCTAATTGAAATGGAAATAGCGTCAACATTGCTTACGACATGTCAACTAAACATCACGTGATGTTTAAGTGTGATGATGTGATTTAGAAAAAGCGTCGCATCTAATTTTTCACTACGTCGGTATCATGCCGTCCCGCGCCCCCCGGTTCTCGGCCGCGTCGCGGAACCGCTGGGCTGGACTGCGAACGCGTGTATGTTACGGACGACATACTTTGAAAGTAAGAACTTGATACCAATAATAATTTTGAATTTTTCCTAAGCCCTTCTATAAAGAGTACTTTAATGACATTTTGGACTTTTTTGATTGACTTTTGACTAAACTCAATTATAAACTGATCAATGGTTATATGCAACTGTACAAGTGAGTAGGAAACTTTACTCACTAACAAACGGTCATTATAACGGATTAACTAAGCTAATCAGTATATGGGCATATCCCAAATAGTGTTACATTTTTGGATACTCGGATGCTACACATCGGTTAATGAATTAAAGCGGGGAAAAAGCATATGGATATTTAGTTTTACGTATTGACTATCTTCTATGAAGATTTGGATGAAAAAAATCTAGACAATAAGTTTTTACAGAACTTTGAAAGGCGAAAATCGTCGAATTTATCGCTTTTTCGAGTGATACTCTTAATTTTCTTTTTGGTATTTGTTCTATAAAATTTTGAGGCATCAATGTATCGCTCTGAAATTTTACCAGGGTGTAGTTTTTGAGACGAAGGTTCTAAAAATGTAAGCGGGATTAATGTGCTCCTCCAAAAAAGTTTACCGAAGATTGCTTTATATATATATCTATGTACATGCTGCTAAACTTTTAAAAATATTTAACGATTTTTCGGGTTTTACTTTTATCGATATATCCGAAACCGGTTATCGGATATCGATAATTTTTTTCCAAATCATTCTCCGTTTATATATCGGTGTTTAAGCGACATAACATGGTTTCGTTTATTTCATCTGCATTACATATTATTGTAATTCGCAGATAATTTATGGAATATTCGGAATACATAGCTTATAGTCGCAGTCATAAAAAGTGGTTTTTCACAAGCAAAATGGGGTAAGCCAATAGCCGCCAATGCCTCAGAGCCCAAGTGCTCACCACCAAATAATAAATATAAGGTGTAACCAAACACAGGTGGTTTTTCATAAGTAAAATGAGGTAAGCCAATGTCGCCAATGCCTCAGAGCCCAAGTGCTCACCACCAACAATTTTGAGGGGTTTTCTAAGGAAGTGAGAATAGCCAACGATGCATTCTCAGAGCCAAAGTGCTCGCCCCAATTAATACATACAGAGTGTCAATGCCAAAACACAGTCCACTAGACTTGATGGCACATACCAATAATTAAAAAGAACCAAACACAGTCCATGAGACTTGATGGAATATAAAAATAATAAAATAAATAAAATTAAAAAGACTTTGGTTGAGGTGGGACTCGAACCGGCAACCCCGGCCAACTCCCTCAACCATATAATATAGCAACAACAATAATAATAAACTGCTCGCCGCCCACCATTTAACTCCAGCTTAGATAATCGCTATGTTGCTAAAATTTCAAAATGATCGGAGGGAAAGTGTTAATTTTATTGAATAACAAACTTCGCTTTAAAAAATATTTGACGATTTTTCGGGTTTAAATTGTTAACGATATCTCCGAAACCGGGCGGCGGGTATCAAAAATTGTTTGCCTAAATATAACCTTCACATATCTCTACACATTGATTAAATTTCAACAAAATCGGTGCAGTAGTGTTTAAATAAATGTATATTAAACACTGCGACTTGATTTTATATATATAATCTTCTATCTATTGACTACATCTTTTTGAGGCATTATGTAAGACGAATTACGCTGATAAATTTAAGCTCCTCTTTATCTACCAATATACCAGAAAAAAGGTTATTCTTGCGCTTCGATGTTTCAATTTTTTTTTTTTGGCAAAAATGTAACACTATTTGGGATTTGCCCATATACCTATTACTTTGAATTATTGACACAATTTCCATTTGAGTTGGAAATAAAGTCATTTTTAATTGATGCTCCTCATATCAAATCAAATTTTTATTTTTTGGTATGATATGATTTCCAAATATTCAATGTATGGCTTACAAATTAAAAAAAAGCCGCAATATAATATATGTAAGTCATCGCGCGATTTTTTATTCCAAATTTTTTCCTGCGGCTCTTTTCAAAATAAATTTCAAAGTCAAGCCATTAAATATTTTAAAATAATATCATATTAACACAAATAAAAATTTTGCATTAAAAATCGTGATGCTTTTTAATTTCAAATATTTGCCTGCGGCGCTTTTTATTTTAAATTTGAAAGAAAAAATTCAATTTATTATTAAATATCGCTGGATTTATATCAGATTATTAAATAAAAATTTACAATTATAAAAATCGTACCATTGAGTATTTTAAATTGAAATCATATTACAAAATGCGACGCTTTTTGTTATGTTGAAAATCACATCATCAAACTCAAACATCGCGTGATGTTCAGTTGACATGCTATGAGCAATGTTGACGCTATTTTTATTTCAATCAATAAACATATTGACAAAGAGAAGTTTAGTCAATAGACACTATTTCCATTTGGTGTTCGAAATAATGTCAATTGGCACTATTTCCATTGACCTTGTTACCTGTCCCCAGTTTCTGATGGTCTTTCAGGTCACACACAATTTTTCCCCCAAGTTAGAAGGATTCCCGAATTTGAGTGTATCAAATACTGGAACGTCCGAACGAAAAAAATTTTTCTCAAGATAATTGTATGGAAAACTTCAAGTTAGTATTCCAAAATTAGATATGATCGGTACATCCGTTTAGGAAGCATCTTGACACAGCCCTACATATAAACATTTTAATTTATGTATGTGTATTAGGGTGATTATAAAAAAAAAATATTTGGGTGTTATCCTATCAAAAGTTCGTAATTGATAAGAAAAATTTGCAAAAATGAACTCTTTAACTTAACCCTCGCAGTCAATTACTAACTAATTACCAAAAAAAATAAAAAATTTTGTTAGTTTTGAGAATCACCCTAATGTATGGTGTTTAGAATGTGCAAGTAATGTAAATTTCTGCTTAAATATATCAATTACAATAAAATATGTGCTCAATATTTCTTTTGTTGTGGAAAAAGTTCATTCCCTTGAAAAAAAAAAAAAACTGGAACGTCCGAACAAAATAAAAATCGATATTTGTCCAATAAAAAACTTTTCCCGCAAGATACTGTTAATGCAGCATAAGTCCTTGTTTATTCCTCTATTAATCGTGTATATATAATTTTTTTGTAGCACTAACCAATTCGCAGAATTTTAGGGAAATCATATATCACCTCATATATAAGGTACGTTTTAGGAACGTCCGAACGGCAGATTTAAAACGTTCTTCAGTGGTAATGTGGCAACTCTAAAAATTTGGTAGCGTTGGATAGATGAGTACAAATACTACATATGACAAAAAAATGATTCTGATCCAAAGCATACTATGGGTTTTATACTTAAAATAGCATGGAGCGTCCGTAACGCTGGAAACACCCATATGGTGATAATGAATTTCTTAGTTGAGCATAAAAATATAAGTTTTCCTCCATAAAAAGTACTATAAAGAAGAGCTTGTGGTAGGAAAATATCTTAGGTTTCCAAAAGTGCCCCAACAAAGCATTTTGACGCGCCATATTCCGAAATGTTTACATCCATAAATAACTTGGCGTGGGTTTTGTGGTAATTAATTTTTTTTTTTTTTTATTTCTGCGTTTTTAATTTAGTATCTGCGAATTGAATAGTTTCCATATAATTGAATTTTTAATTCTTCCTCAAAAGATTGTATTATATGCTAATTGAAATCAAAAGCAATTTTATATTATAGGAATCTTCAAGCTGAAGAACATTTCAAAATAAACACGTATTGCAATTCTATTATATCTACAGATTTTTTGAAAGAACAAAAAAAAATTTTTAGTGGATATGTGAGTTATATCGCCTTTCTGTGGCATCACAAAACTAGGAAACTAAATAGTTTAGAAAACTATGGAGTAACTGTCTAGGAACACCCGGAAATTTGCAGCGCCATTTTTTTAATGTGTGTGTTAAAATTGTACCAGAAAAATAGAATTTTTTAATTTTTAAGAATTTTCGTTTTGCCAGAAACATGAATGTGTAGCAAAATTGTTACGTATACACCATAGTGTCTGTTTATCAATTGATTCTTATATCGAGAACTATTCCGGAAACCTATTTACCGGTTAGGTTGATATTTGGAATATATGTATGTATATTAAGGTCATTCAAATAAAAAAAAATTGGTTTGTTTTTTCAGTCTTACCCCCTGAAACTTTGCAATAGTACAAAACTGAGTCATTTTTAAATGGCTGTAATTGTTTTAATAGTTAAGATATTCGCACATGGCTTACCATTTTGGAAGCTTCAAAGCTTCAACTTTAAGAGTATGTAAAAATATTTTCAAAAAAGTTTTAAAAATTGATAGAAAATTCACTTTGAAAAAAATACCATTTTCCCCCATACAAAATGTATGGGAAAGGGCGAAAAAAATAGCCACCCCTAAGGGTTACGTTAGAGCGCTAATTTTTTGCAAGGCTTATTTTCTCATCAATACCAAACTTTTTAGGGGGTAAGACCAAGTCGACATTTTTTGTGAATCACCCTAATGTATATATTATGCTTCATCCATAGATTTATCTACTTGTGTGTTGCCACTCTGGGAGATTTTCAGGGTTACCACCTATCTCAATTTTTCGTATCAAACGAAAGGCATTTTCGGCCGTATACCAACGACGAAATTTTATTTTATTTATTATCCTCAAGATTAGTATTCTACATGCAAAAAAAAAAAAGAAGTGTACAAGCTACTTTATCACGATTCACGAAATTACTTTCGGATATTAAAAATTTTAATTATTTTTTTTTGCTTTACCTCAAATCAATATCTTTATATCCATGAGTTATATTTGTGATTACAGATGATAGTTTGGTTGTGATTGTTTCATTATTTTAAAAGTGGTGGTTGAAGGTAGACTTTTTTTTGCAAAAATCACGAATATTAAATTGAGAAATAGGTAACTACTATATTTTAACATTAATACACCGTTTTTTTTTTTTTTTTTTTTTTAATATTGTTATTGTTTTTATGACTTTTTATCTTTAATTTAAAATGTTTCACTCGTAGATACTTTTATTTTCTAACTTTCTTGCATTTTTTTGCCAGAAATATGTATTTTTTATTTTTTTACACACAAATTACAAATAACACAATTTTTCAAAATATTTTTTTCTCTATTTAGCAATCAGATAAATATTTTCTTCTCAGCTCAAATCACCGTCACATCATTTATCAAATAATCACATCACATCACTTCACAGTAGCACAAATCGATTCCGCAATTTCCGCTCATTCGCTATTTGCTGTCATATTTCACGGCAGTTCGGCAATGACTGAGTTGCGCCATCATTCGTATTGCAAAAGTAGCTGCAAAAAAAAACCGGTGCCAACTTGTTCGTCGGATGGGCGGTGTTTGATACGCTTGCAAGCCGCCGCGTATCATCAACAATCTATTCAAATACACCCACACAATAGGAAATTGCTTCGATATTTGTTGGAAACATTGCAAATCGCTGCAGGTTTTAGCTATAAACAAAACTCGCTATACATATATACTATTCGCGAAAATCGTAAAAGTATCTTCAAAAAACAAAAATATAAATTTCTGTAGTATTATTTGTGGTAAACCACCAACGGAATATCACAGACTATTACCCGTTTTCTCATATAGCCTTTAATTTTAAAGTTCACTATAAATTTATTTGACAGTTTTTTTTCTCTTTAAACTAAATGGCAATGCAGTTGCTGGTAAATTTATAGTCAACTTTAAAAATATAGGATAGATGAGGAAACGGCCATAAATATAAAAAACTGAAAAAAATTTT
>CAXKVI010000004.1:88634524-88669524 GCA_964058755.1 Campiglossa producta | reverse complement strand
CCATTCACTCGAAAGTAGTCTTTCACACATTGTACGTACCACAAGACATTTCGTTTATCAGGTAAACTCGGCTGCGCGAGTGTCATTGAGAAATCGATACGTAGCTGACAAACATTTTTGTTGTAGGCATTTATGTGATAACTGCACACGCGTGGTGGGTTCGTGGGATGCAGCAGTTGAATGTATTTGGAGGCAGTGCTAGCCCCGCAGTTGGGTGTTGCAATGGTTCCATGAGCGACTGTTGTTCCTAATGCGATAAGTGTAAAGGATATGTAGTACAAGTCACTGCTGAAAGTTAATAATAAAAGCATTGTTGTGTGAGCGTGGTAAAAATTGGTTGGTTTAAATTTATACAATTTTGTTTTAAAATATATGTGCTAGTTACTAGCGTGTAGTTGTTTGGCATCAGAGAAGCTATCGAAAACTATTTGCCCAATACTTGTAACAAAACACTTTAAAATATTTTAATTTAAAGAAAGTTATCTCTGATTGTTATCAGATTGCCAGAGGCGTCGTAAGGCTTCGATAAAAAACCAATGTACACTCAGAAGAGTTTTTAAGTGAAATAAAAAATTTTCTAACACTCTTCAAGATTATATTTTTTTTCAGTAACTTTTAAACAACAGACTTAAAGAAAACTCAATGTGATATTAGACTATCTGTATGTATGTAATTTTAATTACATTTCTTCGATCTGCTATTTAATCACCTTATATTCGAACACATGATATCGTCTTGTGATATAATCACCATTTTTTAAAGAATTCGATGTGATGTTCTACCACATGATAAATGACCGCGTGATATCTAATCTATGATATCGTCCGCTAAGAGTGTAAACCTGCTAAATCCCATTCTTTGCAAAATCGATTTTTTGTTGCGGTTCGAAGGAGTAGCCGATTCTGCAGTTGGCAAACAAAAGAAAAGTCTCAAAATTAATATGCAAATATCAAAAATTGAGAAAAGCTGCTAAATCCCACATATAAGCCTCTTAAAGCACAAGTGGTATAAGTCCACCTTTTCTCGAACTGAGATATTTAAGGTTTTGTGTTGTCAACAAACAGGGGGTACCCTTGATTTCACAAGTTAGTTCTGCTATTTATTCGGTTTCTATGGGAGGTAAAAATTAATAAACGATTTTTTTAAATAAATGTGATGTTATGTATGATCATCTGATATATAAATCTTAACTATGGCTTTGAAGATTTTTTATTGCCACCTAAAGGGACTGTTGTCCCCTGGCTCTCCCCAAATATAGCAAAACTTAGATGAAGCAATTTTTTACATTACTTTGAAAATTTCTAGATAAAAATATCTGCTAATGGCAAAGATGTTTTTGCTATCAGTTTCTCATCAGTTTCTCAGATAGTGAAATATATTTCGATCCATTATCATTGTTGAAAGATTTGGTAATTTTTTCGGTGTGTAATTTACAACTTATATCAAGGCCATTTCGATTTTATGCAATATTTAATAGTGAGAAATCAAAAAGTATTCTTAGTTCATATCTATCAGGTTTTGTGTAATGTTGCTTCATATGAGGGTTCTTATTTGCTTGTTTTCGTTTGTGTTGTGGCCTCAGATAGTACTGGGGCAGATGTGTAAGTGATCATTATTATTTGATTGTATTCGTTTGTAGTATGGTCTGAGGTAGCGCTTGTACAGATGTGTTAGTAATCATGGCGGTGGTGAAATTGATATGACAAAGTTTTAAATGCAAGCTTAAAGTTCAACTTGATATTTCTAGTATTTCAAAAAAGTTATTTATAGGTTTTTAGAGAACTTTGAAATCCGGGAAATATAATCCAAATTAATCTAAGGTTTTGTCCATTCGAGTCGCCAAACTCAGTTGTGGCCTCTACTTGAAGCAAAACAAAAAAATATAAAAAAAATATAAAAAAAATCGTATCTTATCTTATCTTACTAATATATAAAAACGTAAGTTTGTGAATGACTGCTGAATTCTTAGAAGTATAGAATCGGTAACAGGCATCATGAAATTTCGATATATTTATCGATAACAGAGTTATCGGTAAAAATTTAGTTTTACGTAAACTTTGGAATATTCGCACAAAATTGGTATCAAACGAAAGGAGAAGACCACAGCTTTCATTTGGACTTTGGTTCATTTATCAATAACAGAGTTATCGGGCAAAATGTGTTTTCGGGTAACTTTGGAATATTCGCGCAAAAGTGGTATCAAACGGAAGGAAAAAACCACAGCTTTCATTTGATCTTCGGTTCTTTCTATATATTTGTCGATAACCGAGTTATGAGGTTTCGCGTAAACTTTAAAATTTTCACAAAAAATTGCCAGCAAACGAAACGGAAATACCACAGCTTTCATTTGGACTTTGGTATATTTCAATATATCGATAACAGAGTTATCGATCGAAATGTGGTTGCGCTAAAACTTTGAAATATTAGCATACAACTGGTATCAAACGAAAGGGGAAGGCCACAGCTTTCATTTGGACTTGGCTTCATCTATGCTAGCATCTACATATTTTGATAACGGCTGGACATAATAAAATTGAATTTGGAGCGTAGATAAATAAATTTGAAAAGGTTTTGAAGATATCGTTCAAAATGTGGACCAGGATAACCTTTTTAAGTGTTCGTTCAATTTGGTCATCAAATGAAAGGTATTGATGAATGTTTTAAAATGGTGTAGTTTTAGTCCAATAGGAGACCCCGTTTTCGAGAATTTGATCAAAATGTCAACCAGGAAGGGCCCTCGTTGGTATCAAATGAAAGTAGATGAGAAATGATTTAACATGTTTTAGCTATTTTTCCCATATAAGATCAAGGTTTCTATTATATATTGACCAAAACGTGGACCAGGAGTGGAGCTAGGTTTTTGTGAAAAATGGGTCTAAAATGAAAGGTAAGAGTTTTAAAAGGGATTTTTTTGAAAGTCTTTTGGGCGTGTGATTGAGGAAGGGATAGGGATACTGATGACAATTACAAAAACAATATGAAAAGAGAAAAGCATATTAAAAGGTGGACGGGAAGAAGGATCTGGAGCTGAAATGAGGAGGGCGAGTCACAATTTATAAATGCATACAAGTCTGCCTGGTCTGCTTGTAGCGTATAATAAAATAAATTAAAACAAGATAAAAATAAAAAATTAATAAAATAAAAGAAAATAAAATTTCTTTTAAGATATTTAAAAATAAGACCAATAAACTTTAATATAACTTAAAAAACACATATTCGAAGTACGTTTTTCTTCATGATTATCTCCTTCATTTAATTAAATATTTAATCCAAATTTCTTTCGCAGCAAATTTGCAATGCGGTCAAACCTCACGTCTCAAACGCATTTTCATAAGAAGCCCTACACAGCCTCTCGCTGCGCCAACATGCCCATACACCATCGGGCGATTTAGTCGTGATGTTTGCCAATTGCGCATACAATTTCAACGTTTCGAATTGCAGCAACCCACAATGGATGCCGAAACGAACAGCCTGGCATGTACTGACGCCTTTACGGTCGGTCAATTTACATTGTGTGGCGATAACAGTGGTCAGCACATATATTTGCCCTTCACTGCAGATGCCACATTTGTTGTGTTAAATTTTAACGTACCCTCACGTTTACCACAATCAAATTGGCATTTGGTCGTGGAGCAACTCGAATGTCCACCCTCTGCGAGTCATATGGCTGATGGTTTACCGCCTATTATAAGCGGTATGGTGAATAACTTGTTGGATATGCGTAACGTCTTTTCGAGATATATAAATGATTTGGAATTGCTGGCACCATTTGGTTGTGATCAATATTATACACAACCATCGGGACTTATAAGGAGCTTTAATTATCGCGATGGAGTGAATACACAGTATATGACAAATTTGAAGTATACGATTTGTATTAAACCATTGGCGGAAGCTAAGAACATTGAGTGAGTAAAGAAGAGAGTCCATTGTCGATCTGTGTATAAAACTCTTTATTATCCAGTCTTAGATGTGGATAATAAATGTATTGTGTAACGCTTATATATTTTTTCTTCCCTTTTTTAGATATACCGTGAATAAATTTTCACTATCATCTGAGTTGTCCAATGGATATTACAATGACGCATGCCATCCACTAATATCTACGGAGGGACGGCAAAGCGACTATCTTATGATACCAAACTCGTATTTTGCCAATAATCGTGCATTCCAGCCCACATATTTTTGTGGTCAAGGTCTAACAGCGGGACAGGTTTTAATGGGTAAGATTTTCAAGAGTCTTGGGGAGTGCTTTTTCAAATGCAGTTTTCTGTTTCAGGCTCAGCACCATTTGTTCTATATTTTTCAAGTGATGATCAATGGAACCTTGAAGAAACGGGTTTTAGCATTGAATACCGCATGATAACAGCTTAAGGTTCGAATTCTTGTTGAATAAAATTTGTCAACTTAATAGTACCATCTTTTGGTGAAAGCATATTGTTCTTGTTATTTGGTATTTGCTTGGTAAGTGCTGGTCATTGCTGATATGAAAATCCAAGGTCGAAAAATTCTCGCTATTACCATACCGTGACAATATCAATACCATACCCTTACCATTCCATTACCATATCTTGTTTTCAAATAGGTACATTACATGGCTAAAAAAATTAACCTAAATTTTAAACCCGTATAAAGATTAATCAATTTCTCAAATTTTTTGTACAATATTTCAAACCGTCCAAATACCTACAAAGATTTTCGATTTCTTTTGGTTTCGATTTAAAATCTAAATGAAAAAGCTGTCTAAATTTTTTATTTTTGGTTTGTTTTAATGTAATTGAATTTTTCCCCCAAAAACTTCATGTGCATCATAGCTCAGCGGTAGAGCAGTCGGCTGTGACTCCTGAGCGTGTTCGTTCGAGTTCTGTCAGCTGCCACATTTTTTTAGTTTTATTTTATTCTTAAAACTTTTCGGTCTAAAATTTAAACTTTTGGGTTTGAAAATTCAAATTTATTTTTGAAAGCTTATTCAAGATTGAATTTTGCCAACAACATTTATGTGTGCGATGTAGCTCAGTGGTAGAGCAGGCGGGCATGATGCGGGGAGTCTTGGTTCGAATTCCCGCCAACGGACAAACCATTTTTTTTATCTTTAAAAAATTTCATGAAAACTGGTCTAGATTGAATTTGAATCCGAATTTGGTTTGGTCATATACATATGTAGTCCAAAAAAGTTTAAAACTTAAGTTCAAATTTTTAGCCGTGTAGAGCGCCTCGCCTTACTGGCAAAAAAACAAAAGTCGGCCGTACCTCTCCTCATATCAAGTGTTTTTGACAAACATTAAAAAATTTTTTTTTTTCTGGCAACCCTAGATGTCGCCCAACTGCATTTGTCTCCATATATACGGCATTTATTGTCGGATTTTAAAGTGTGATACACCAATTTTTTTGTCTCAAGGAGTTGTACCGATTTAATAACAGCAAATTAAAGACCGTAAAAAATCGTAAATCTTT
The DNA here is from genome assembly GCA_964058755.1 of Campiglossa producta. Lineage (NCBI taxonomy): Eukaryota > Metazoa > Arthropoda > Insecta > Diptera > Tephritidae > Campiglossa > Campiglossa producta. The sequence goes on along the minus strand of CAXKVI010000004.1, from coordinate 88,664,070 downwards.
TACGCACTTTAATTAACTGTTATTAGGTCATTGCACTAGGGTGGTAGAAACTGAGATATGGTGAGTAAGTACCACAACGGAACGCATGAGCTCAATGAACTTTCTTGAGAAAAACCTCCTCTTTGAGAGAAAAAAATTGATGTGTCATACTTTAAAATCCGACAACAAATGCCAAAGATATGAAGAAAAATGTAATTGGGCGACATCTAGGGTTGCCAGAAAAAGAAAATTTTTTTTTTTAAATTTTTTTCAAAACACTTCATATGAGGGGTACGGCCGACTTTTTTTTTGGTGATACGCTTTAAGGTACATAGGTATATATCATCGGAAAAAATGCAAAACCGCATATTCGACATTTCTGACAAAAATGAGATTTGCCTACCAGGGCTTCTTGGCACCGGATCCATTCATTAGTAACAAAAAAAATCGGGGTTTGTGAAATAGAATGTCAAAATATGACATTTGAATTTGACTCACTCCATGGTAGCTCGTACAAAAGTTAATCAGTTTTCAGTGTCTCCTGTAGAATTTGTGCGGCTAAGTATGTGCGCTTTTGCAGAATTGCGATGTTCGGTTTTGCACTTTCTCCGACGATATGTAGTTCAACAATTCTCGCCCACCCTAACTCTCAAAATTGTCTGGTGTTGGTTTTTTAAGTTACCGTTATGTTAAATCAATATTTGTCAAACTAAAGCGCAGATAAGTTATGTCCAATTAGAGATGCCAGCTAATTCCCGGCTGTGATCCAAAACAAAGCACAACAAATAAGTAGCTCAAATCAGTAAATCAATATGAACATGGAAAAAAATTAAATTAAAAACGACGATTCAACGTATTGATGTGTCTTTCCGAATATTTAAAATTCTTTTGATTTTTAGGTTTCATTGCAAACAGTTTCAAGTGGTTGAATTCAAACCCCGCGTATGGAACGACTTCTCGGGCATAAACAAAGAGGGTTTCGAAATAATACCGAAATGATGGCACTTTGCCTTTTATTTTTTATTTCTGTACACTCGGGTATCAGACCAATTTCGTGTGAAGGATTTGATATGAACCATTCCTTCTGAAAGAAACCGGTTTTACTGATTCCGATTCTTTACTCGGTGCAAACTAGAATTAGCTTGAGACTATGCTCGATTAGACTAAAACAATGCTAGGAATTTCTCAGCTATAATATGCAAATACAACTGAAATCTATAAATTTTCTCACGTGAATTTCATTCTGCAAAATTTTTTTGGCATTCAGTTTTGAGGCACTTAAGCAAAACTGTAAGTATAAATATTTACACAGCAAAAAGGTAGCGCCACAGAGTAAGGTGTGTGGTTTGTGTAAACAAAATGTGTGTGGTAAATACACGCAAGTGAAGCAAAGCACGATCAGTTTACCCTTATATGCTTTAGTTACCACTTTTGCTCGAGCTTTTCCATCGTTTGTACGGTTAGATTATTTCAAGAACGAATGAACTAATCGATGAATAAGTTGGGCGCGCTTCAAGCGATCTTTGTGTGTACAGCGATGGTTCTATAAAATAAATGCTTTAGAAAGCTAACGGCACAGTTTGTGGTACGTGCGCGAGCGATACACGAGTTTAAGATAGTGAGTGCAAGACAAATGTGAAAGGGATCTAGAATCATAGAAATCAAGTGATCTTGTTTGAAGTGGAAAGGATAAAATTGGTGAATAAAAAAATTAAAAATTAGATATTACAAAAAAAGTAAAAAAAAAACTGTGCTCTAAAAAAATCAATAAAAATACAAAAAATGCATTCCCCGCTCGCCCTACTACATTTGGTACATATAATCTTTGTAATACAAATAACCGTACATAACGTTCTCTCCGCGGTTTGGCATGATAATATCCTTTATGACAATGTCAATACCAGTTTTGTTTATCCAAATACACCAGCACAAGATGCGCTAGATGTGGCCATGTTTCGACAATCCCGCCGTAGTCCATTGGTCGATGCTTGCACAACGAACGAAGGTACTTCGGGTACATGCTTGACGCGTTTCAATTGCATGCGCCGCGGCGGTACGCCAAGAGGATTTTGCAGTACCTATGGGGTATGCTGTGAAAGTGAGTGATATTTTATTAAATAAACGTTAAATGAAAACTCTTAAACCATTCTTTATTAAAAATAAATAAAAAGAAATTTAGTTCAACGAGAGTTGCCAGAAAATATCTGAGGGATATTATCAATTTGTGTTTATTTTTTTAAACTCAGCATACTAGTGCTAGTAAAAGGGTATTATAATTTTGTCCACATAACGGTACTACGTAACGGCACAAAATAATTGAGATAGATATAGAGTTCCATATATGAAAGTTCTTAGGTTGAAAAGAGGAGTTCATTAAGGCATGTCCGTCCGCTTTTATAGGTGAATCCCCCTGGTAATTCTCTTATGATTTTCCCATAAATTTTTTAAGGAAGGCTTTTTTGAAAATTCGATTGGTCGTAACTTTTAAACTGGTTAGGGTAGAACGATTAAATTTGGCACAAATCATACTAGTATCGTTGGGAGTATACCTGATGGCATTGGATAAAATTGCTCTCCAAACACGCCCACTTTCGATATGGAAAGCTTCGAAAATCACCCAAGTTGACATAATTCGGCAATGGAAATGGCCAAAATGATATAGTTTGGTAGGATGATCATTTTATTACGATTTGATAAATTTTTAAAAGTAGGCGTGGCACCGCCCACTTTTCAGGGAGGCATATTTGAAAATTTCACGGGCCATAACTTTTAAACTGTTTACGGTAGAACGATGAAATTGGTACAAGGTATACTAGCATAATAGGGAGTATACCTACCACCACGCCCACTTCCGAAATGGAATATTTCGAAAATTATATGAAAACTATCGCTGAGTATATAATGTTCGGTTTACCCGAACTTAGACTGACTTACTTGTTTTAAATTCAGTTTGTCGCAGAAAGGAATTTCAAATGCCTCAAAACAACTGGAAAATTTAACTCTAATCCTCCTTGTTTCTTTTAATTTTTCAACTTGCTTCCTTATTCTTTCAACAAGCAAATCTTCAATGCGGCCAAGCGTCCAGTTTGAAGCGCACAATCATCAAAAATCCTGTACAAGTACCCACCACTTGCCGTTACATAATTACACCTTACAGCAACAGTGTTTGTCAAGTACTAATAGAATTTCAACGTTTCGAGCTACAACAACCCACACAAGATGTGGAAACAACAACACTGACTTGTACCGACTACTTTGCGGTGGGTGATTTTAGAATTTGTGGTGAGAATGCGGGACAACACATGTATTTACCCTTCAATGTGGCTGCGGGTGCCACACAAGTCCCCATCGATTTCAATTTACCCAATCAATGGTCACAATCCACATGGTATATCGTGGTTACACAGCTCGAGTGTCCAGAGCCGAAGAAACGTGTTGGTAATGGCATGATTTTGCCATTCATGGGACAAACGAATATTCAAGATTTGCGTACGATTTTCTCCACAAAACATAGCGATTTGGATTTACTAGCGCCACCTGGATGCTTTCAATATTTTCAACAACCCACTGGTACAATCAAAAGTTTTGGTAATGTTTATTATATGCAGGATTTGAAGTATACGATTTGTATAAAACCGTTACCGGGCACCACCATGGTTGAGTGAGTGAGCATAATACCCCAAAATCGTGAGAGCCTTGCCTAATATTGATCTATATCATTTATTATTTAGGTACACGCTTAATAAATTTTCACTCTCATTTGAGCAGCAAAATGCATTCTTCGACGAAGACTGTCACCCAACGATCTACACCGAAGGGCGCCAAAATGATTATCTTATGATACCGAATGCTATGTATGTCGATAATACAGCCTTCCAACCGACTTACTTTTGTGGACAGGGTCTCACAGCAGGGCAGGTTTTGGTTGGTAAGTGTATCGTTTATCGATGGTGATTTTCCAGATATTTATTGACTATATCTCCTTTTCCTCTGAATCTTATTTCCCTCAGCAACTCCACCTTACATGATGTTCTTTAGTAGCGATGATCAATGGTCTGCAGCGGAAACAGGTTTTAGTATATCATACCGAGTAAAGACAACATTAAATTGATGAAAAGTTTTAGATAATTTTTTTTTACCTGTGAAAGAATAAATATTTTTTAATGATACACAAAATATTTGAAAAAATAAATATCTTTTGATTTCTAGAGTATCTTAATAAAGCAAACTAAATTTGTTAAATACTTATCCTATACCTTACCACAAACACTAATACATGCAGACTAGAAAAAATGGTTTTTCAATAGGTTGGGTGTAAATACTTCCAAAATAAATGAGAAAAACGCATTAACGCACTTCTAAATAGCGACACGATTATCCTTTTAGTTGTAATTAACTACTACTAGTTACCGTAATAAATGTTGGCCGAGTGTGAGCGTTTAAAGTGGGGGCGAACAAAGCTTATTTCGGATAATCTAAAGATTAAAACAAATGCTTTAATATATTTAGAAATGGGAGAATGCGAATGAAAAAGAAGGAAAACTTTTATTTGTGCGGAAAAATAATATTAATGAAACAGTGGGGAGTATCTGAATATTAAATTAGGTAGGTGGCTCTTACTAACTTTTGAAATATAGCAATTTGTTACCATTTTCAATATACAGATGTCGACCTATTAAAAGTAGGGATGTTGAAAGTTACAAAAAAAAATCGCCAAAAATACAGTTTTCACTAGATCTTGGTAATATTATGCTTAAAGTCTTTGTAATTATACACACTAATTTTAGAAAATATAAAAAGTTCCTGATTTTTACAACTTCGCATAAAAAAAAAAAAAACATTTTGAAAATCAAAATTTTTCCAAAAATCGTAAAAATTCGACAAAATTCCGACTTTGACCAGCTATTGTTCAGCGATGGCTTGGACCACCCCTACATATTATACGTCGTTGGAAGCGTATTTTCATTTCCTCTCGAACGAGGTATTACTTGCATCCATCGCTTCTGTAACATTGGCGAAAAAATTTTTTTAATGAAGTGATACCTGAAACCACACAAAATTGCCGATATCTCAAAAACCTACCCACACAAAAAATTTTAAAAATATGTTTTGTGCTCGGCATATCAGTGTCAATTCATTCATATACATGAATATCTTGGTATTTTTTGGCTGTAAACTAGGGTTATTAAAAAAAGAGATACATAATATAAAAAAGTTCAGCACACACAGCAGCTTTTCATGGCAGAGATACAGGTAAAAGGTCCCGAAAATTGCTTGTAAATACCGTCAGTATTTACAGCAATAGACTACAAGTCAAAAGCAACAAAGAGTTTAAATGTTATAAATGGAAAAATATTCGTGCTTAATTAAGTATGAAAATTCTTTCATAGGTTTCACACCAAGTCCTAAAAATATGCAAATCTTTCATATAAGTTAGCATTGAAATTAAAGAAATGTTCTATATGGAAGTATAAATATATGCATAAATGGACACTGAGAAGGGTTTACCTTCAAGCTGGGTAGTGACCTAAGGTGCTAGACCTTCTAGCATACAAGTCACTACAGTGTTGTGAGTTCAACTCTCACAATGCCGGGAAGAAAAGTCCTTGAAGAGATGTAACTCCAGTATCATCGAAACATATGTCGGCTTGTTTGGTTCCTGCAGCGCGTAGGTAAATTTTTCTCAAAAAACACATATTTACTCTTACTTTTTGATTCATAACAACAGTGTGTTAAGTGTGATTTAACAAAGCTGTAACGGGTTCGTTGGTATATTAAATTTAAAATTTTTTTTTTGTTTTGAACCCTTGACTGTAACTAGTGTTTGAAAGTGTATTTTTGAGAATTTTTTAAGCTCAACCGAGGTACGCTAAATGTTATATGCGGCCGTATTTTACACACCTTTTACTTCAAAGAACCAAAAAAAATTAACCGCCTTTTATTGCCCCATACACTAAGGATATGAAGAAAGATAAATGCTTACATATATACAAAAAAAATTTTTTTGCGGTTCGACAGTTACACAAGTCGAGTTTAGCTAGGTTTTATATATGGGCGTTTTCTACAGACCTTCTACTTCAAAGAACTAAAAAAAATTGACCGCAGTTAAATAATTTTGGCCAGCTTTTGAAGGCAAATACCCATATGTGCGATGTACCAAAAGGTTATCATAACCTTTAATGAGATTTTTGCCGAGCTTCACTTCCAACTTGTTGTGTGTTGGTTTTCGAAGTTTTCCTACAAATTGGCGGACCAACAGGTTTTTGTAAATATACTCGGAGAGTTTTCCAAACCCCTGCCGAGGGGCGACCACGTTTAGAAAAACTTTTTTTTTTTAAATAATTTTGATGTTCCTTTTACCGCCGAGCATACTACCGCTACACCATGGCGGTAAAATTGGGAATTTCAATAAATATATTTTTTAAATTTCTTCTGACTTCTGCACAAATTGTGTATACTAGAGCGTATCACGGTGTAAGGAGGAAAGAAAAAAGTTGAAAATTCAGCTCCCTCCCCGTTTGAACACTTATACGAGGTTTTCACAAAAGTTTTTTTTTAATTTTTTGGTCACCCTGTAAAAACCGCGAAATTCGTTTTTTCTATAATTTCTATATTTTACGTTCGATTTTCAAAAGTGATATATTTTCAGAAAGGTATTCACCAAGGCAATATTTCATCCCTAGAAACTTTTAGCCCATCATTCCAAGTTCAGATTTTATTCTATTTTTACTAAAAACAACACCCTGTATTTAAAAAAAATGTTTCCTGAAAACTAAGAAAAATGAGGAAATAATGTAATTCATTAATGCTAAATCTTTCCTTACTCTAATTTGCTGTAACGTTCTCGGCTACTTAAAAAAAAAAAAAAAAAAAAACTAGTGGCGGCGATATACCAACAGGTCATCATAACCTCTAACGAGATTTCTAGCCGAGCTTCTCTTTCCAACTTGTGGTGTGTTGCCTTTGAGTTTTTCCTACAAGTTGGCGGGACCTACAGTTTTTTGCCGACTCCGAACGGCACTTGCAAAGCAAATGAATTTTTTGCTGAGAAGCTTCTCATGGCAGAAATACACCCGGAGAGTTTGCCAAACTACTGCCGAGGGGCGACCCCGTTTAGAAAAATTCTTTTTATACCCAGCTGTACTTGTACACAGGGTATTATAACTTTGTTAGGATAACGGTTGGTTGTACAGGTATAAAGGAATCGAGATAGATATAGACTTCCATATATCAATATGATCAGGATCGAAAAAAAATTTGATTGAGCCATGCCCGTCCGTCTGTCCGTCCGTCCGTCCGTCCGTCTGTCCGTTAACACGATAACTTGAGCAAATAATGAGATATCTTCACCAAATTTGGCATGCGTACTTATTTGGGTTCAGAATAGATTGCTATTGAAAATGGGTAAAATCGGACCATAACCACGCCCCTTTTTCGATATCGAAAATTTCGAAAAACGTATAAAATGGGTTAATTCAATATTAGAAGCAGCTACAATGATAAAATTTGCAATATGTATTGATTTAGATGTTCTAAGGCCGATTTTATAAAAATTTTTGAAAAGGGGGCGTGGTACCGCCCACGTATATTAATTTATTTTTTTAACACCATTAACTATACAAAACAAAGAATAACAGCATTTTATGTGCACAGCTGGGTATGTAATGTTCGGTTTCACCCGAACTTAGACTTCCTTACTTGTTCTAAATAATTTTGGATGTTACTTTTGCCGGGCATCGAACCGACACGACTTGGTGTAGAAGGCCGAACACTTAACCGCTACACCACGGCGGCCGCCACTTAGTTTAGCAAATATATAACCTAGGCGTTCCTCATCGGCAACTTCTGTACAATAATCACTTACTACGTGAACAAATCGCTCAGTATCTTGAAAATGGCATAGAAAATCTAAGGCTATATTTACTTTATTTAATTTTTTTTTGGTTGGTTTTAACAAAATTTGAATAAAAGCTAAAGTTGGTATTTCAGGTTAATGGCTTATATGGACGAAATGTGACACGGGTTAAAATCTTTACAACAATATATTGGTCATTGAAATCAAATACTAAATAGAAAAGTTATAAGCAAAAGACGAATTTCGCTGTTTTTACAGAGTGCCGAAAAATTTTATTTTTTCATTTTTGAAATCACTAACAAGTAAACATTTGAGCCAGGGGGAACATTTTAACCTTTTTTTGGCGATACGCTCGAGTGAATATTTCTTCAAAGCGTTAACGATTTTTTAGCACAGTATGTTCTGAATCATAAAAAAAATAATTCACAAAACAGGAAGAAAAGTGAATTTTAAATTTACAAAGCGTTTAAAAAAATGTATTAACTTATCTTAGCAGAACTTTGTTTTATGATAAAAGGAAACTCGACAACAAAATTTGTTCCAAGTTAAACCAATCGGTTGATTGGTTAACAATTATCTTAAATGTTGTAACTAGTGTCCCTGTAAAAATCGTTGGATTGGAGTACTCTGATGCTCCAATTGGAGTACTCTTTGGATAGGAAATAGAGTACTCTCGATTTTTACACGATGTTTTCTTTAAAAAGCAAAGTAAATATGTGGTGGCACGTATGTCTGTGGGTCACTTAAAAGAGAAGTTCTATAAAAAAAGCATTGCCTAAATAGATGCGGTTCACGGAAATCGTAAGTGATGTTTTTGTTATTTAAGTGAGCATTTCACACTCGCTAACTCAAATATCTAGTTATGAAAATGTGTCAACGCTAGAGTTCGTTATATTATATATTATTTACTAGAACTTAAATACTGTGGCTTTTGTGGAAATAGTTAATTTGCATCTCACTCCTCTTAATTTCAACAATTCTGTTCTTTTCTTCCTTCGCCTATCAGTCACCCTATTGGTCGCTTTGTTATTTCGCTGCGAACAGTTTACAATGCAATAAGATAATTATTCTAACACTATTTTCCAAATAAACAGATTTTAATATGTTTTATCTTACTGAAAAAGCCATATGTAGATTTTCAATATAGAAAGCTAATAAACAAATAAATAGAGCCACAAAAAGACAAGAGACCAATATAAAGTGAAGCGCACAACCGCTTGACAAAATGTGTCAAATTAGCGTCTGTAGAAACAGAATAAACGTATAAAAGAAATGCCTTTATCAAACGTGCTCGAACAGCAGAAGCTAATATAACGGTGAAGTTTACCTACCACTAACATATTATAAGGAATAATTGAGATAAAATAGTTACTAATTAGCTCCGCTGCTATTATTTTCCTTGTAAAGGTTCTCAGTAACACATCTTAATGTCACTAGAACGTTCATTATCGCATCAACAACAGCGCATGTCAAAAAGAATTGACAAACCAACCGCGGTATTGCGTTGATGTTTATATCTTCAAATTGGTGCGTGAGATATGTTCCGCCTAATCAATTTTGCGATAATTGTTCCAATTAACACATTCGTTCGTATAGTATTTGCGTAACTTAATGTTGTTATTTCTTTAAAGCGATGCTGAAGTAAAATATAAAACAAACCTTTGGAGTGCGGCCAGGCATAGATTTTTTTTGTAAGAAAAGTTTAACCCTCACAACATTTTTGGTTCAAATTTGACCCAATACAAAAGCAAGCTTATTTCCGAATGAAAAGTATATTTATTTATTATTGATTAACACCGAAAATAATATCAGTCTAGAAAACCAACGGAGAATTACTCTTGCCAACGAGTGCTACTATGGTTTGAGTAGGCAATTGAGAAGTAAAGTCATCTCTCGAAAAACAAAGATAACGGTCTATAAGTCTCTCATCATACCTGTCCTGATGTATGGCTCAGATTCATGGACAATATCAAGAGAAGATGAGATGGCCTTTGAAGTATTTGAGAGACAAGTTCTATGAAAGATCTATCGTCCTTCCCGTGATGTCAACGGCGAATATCGCATGAGATTTTACGATGAGTTGTACGAGTTTTACGTGGATCTTACCATAGTCCAGCGAGGGGAAGGTTTTCCTATCGTCACCCGAGTTCGGCAGCAGAGGAGGGGGAGGCCTCGACTGAGAAAGAAACAACAGGTAGAGAGTGGCTTGAACTCCCTTGGGGTTTCCAATTGGCGTCAGTTATCGCTAAAAACGAATGACTGGCGTTCTTTGAGACTAAATAGTTTTCTCTCCATCTTATTTTACTTCTTTTGTTAAATTATATCTGATAAAGCTTCAAATGTTTACTTTGCTTTCGCCAAAGAGCGTTGCACGGAAATTTTGTATTGACAAATTTAATAACTATTTTTGTATGTTGTCTTAAGTAAATCCAAATAAATAGACCAGTTATTTGTGCGAGCTTGACACACATTTTGTTAAATAAATGTTGAAACAACAAAAAAAAAGCGTGAGAACGAACAGATGGCAAATGTAGAAGTGAGTGAAAGGGTGTTGCTCCATTTTTTTTTTTATCAAAGGCGGATTGAAAGGCAAGTCTTGTATTATCCAGGTTGTTAGATGTGTGCTTCGCTCACTTCATAAATAATTTTGCCTTCTTTGGAAATAGGCCAATAAAGAGCTGGTTATTAAAGTTTGGTGATAGAAAATAATATCTTATAATTTTAAACGAGCTTAACTTGTATATTTGTATATCCAGACTATCTCGGGAACCGCTTAACCGATTTGGATAAAATATTGAATATATGTAGATAGTATGGTTGATTCTAAGACTATCCACTTGGGGGTTGCCACCTGGGCTGGTTTACAGGGTTGCCACCTAAATTGCTTTAGTAGCAAAATATGCCAATATGGGTTTCAAATGAAAGGTATTTTCACCGACATGCCAACTAAATTATTTTCAAGTAGGGTTGCCACCTTACCGAAGTATAATTGTATGTCCGGACTATTTGGGGTACCGCTTGACCGATTTGGATGAAATTTGACATATAGATAGTACCATTGATTCTAAGACTATCCACTTGGGGGTTGCCAAAGGGTTGCCACCTATCTCATTTTTTTTGAATTATGGAGTTAGATATGCCAATATGGATATCAAATGAAAGGTATTTTCGCCGACATACCACCTAAAATATTTTCAAGTTGGATAGCCGCCCAGGGTTACCATTTTATATCATATTTGGATTATTTAAGATCATTTTGAGATCATTTAGGGGTCAGTTTGGAGTTATTTTGGGGCTATTTTGAGATCATTTTGGGTTAAATTTTGGATTAATTTGGGACAATTTTGGGGTAATTTTCATTTGTGTATCATTTTGGTATAATTTTTGGGTCATTTTGTGAACATTTCAGGGTTTTTGGGGTCTTTTTGGGGTAGTTTTGGATTATTTTAGCATTATTTTGGGAACATTTTGGGATAATTTTGGGATCATTTTAGGGTACATTTAAGGGTGTTTTTGGGATTATTTGGGAATCATTTTTGGATCATTTTAGGGTCATTTTTCCTAACAACGACACTAACAAAAGCGTACAAATCAGCCTGTGCCCTTAGGAAAACCAGAAACAAAACGAAACCACCTTGGTGGAGTAAAGAGCTGGGTTCCATAAAGAGCCAGGCTAGAGACTTATTAAAGCTAGCAAAGTCAGCGGATTCAGCTGTGTGCTGGGACGAGTACAGGGACCTGTTGAAGGTGTACAAGAAAGAAATTCGCATAGCAAAAAGAGTCTCTTGGCAAAAGTTCTGTGGTGATATGGAAAGTTCAAATAAGACTGCGAGATTGAGAAAGGTCCTTTCGAAGGGCGTACAAGTTCAAGGCCTTATTAAAAAGGAAAATGGGGAATGGGCGCGTAATAGTGCAGAATCCCTCGAAACACTCATCAATGTTCACTTTCCATCAGAAGAAGCCATTGATGAACAAATAAATAGCATAGGCTTATCAACACAGGAGCGAGCTATTGAAGGATTGGTAACACATTCCAAAACCAAGTGGGCGCTAAACTCGTTCTCCAAGTTTAAGTCGCCAGGCCCAGATGGGATCTTCCCTGCCATGCTCCAAATGGCCAGAAAGAGAAACATAGAATGGCTTAGTGTAATATTTGAGGCTCCCTGAAATAAATCCCACGAAATAAGTCCCACTTTTAAAAACGAAATAAGTCCCACCAAAAATTGCTGAAAAAAATGAAATAACTCCCACGAAATAAGTCCCACTTTTGAAAACGAAATAAGTCCCACCAAAATGAAATGATTTAAAAATTTACTTGAAATGAAATAACTCCCACTCAAAATGAAATAACTCCCCCTTGAATAATATATTTCTTAAATGAAATAAGTCCCACTTTGATAAACGAAATAAGTCCTACTTTCATAAACGAAATAAGTCCCACTTTTTCACTGTTTAATGCGATTTCAAATAAGAAGTACTTGGGTCTTCGAAAAAAACACACGTCGAATAAAATGAATAATCAAAGCAGAGAAATAATAAAGAAAAATCGTATGCAAGCTCTCAGAAGGCTTCTTAATGGAATGGATATTACGAATTTTGATAGAGTTCCAGAATTTATTATTAACATGGAACACGAATTCCAAATTCCTACTAAAAATATAATAAAACACATACATACGTAATTCATCAACAATTTTTTTTTAATATTGTTTTTCCAGTAGTTAAGTTCGGTACCTATTTGTACACAATTCTTTAAAGTTTTTTTAATATAGTAAGTATAAAGTAGTTTATAACAAAAAAAGAAGAGCTATGAGAGATAAGGACAAAAAATTATGATTTACGAAATGTCCAATATATAACTTTTTGCAATAATGAAATCATAACATCTTTTTGTAAATATTCTGTAAAAGGGAATATTGTACCTTTTGCATCCATTGATGCTCAAAATATTTTATATGAAATAACTCCCATTTTATAAAACGAATTTATTCCCATTCAAAACGAAATAAGTCCCACTTAAAATAAAAACGCGTAATGAAATAAGTCCCACCAATTGACGAAATAAGTCCCACTTTTAAAAACGAAATAACTTCCACTTTCAAAATAGCAATTTTTGGTGGGACTTATTTCGTTTTTAAAAGTGGGACTTATTTCGTGGGAGTTATTTCAGGGAGCCATATTTGAAGGTTGCATAAGGCTGAAGTAGGTGCCGGAAGTATGGAGAACTGCCCGTGTGGTGTTCATACCGAAAGCAGGAAAGAGCAGTCACATGTACACTGGAGATTAAAGGCCAATTAGTCTGACGTCATTTTTACCAAAAAGCCTAGAGCTGTTAATAGATACTCACATTAAATTAAATGTGAAAGAGGATTTAATTTCCAATACACAACACGCATACACCAAGGGCAGGTCTGTAGACACAGCTCTGCATAGGGTCGTTATGCACATAGAGAAAGCCCTAGAACATGGGGAATTTGCAATGGGTGTCTTCTTAGACATAGCAGGAGCATTCAACAATCTCTCAAAGCGAGCCATAATGGACGGACTACGACACATAGAGGTGGATCCCGCCTTGGAAAGTTGGATCGGCTGCATGCTGGGGTGCAGGAAGATCACTTCCAGCTGGGGCGATTGCGAAACCACAAAATGAGTACATAAGGGCACTCCGCAGGGTGGAGTACTATCGCCGTTGCTGTGGAACCTGGCCCTTAACAAATTGCTCAAGCAGCTCGAAGGGGGACCAGTAAAACTGACAGCATATGCAGATGACGTTTCACTCATAATAAGCGGAAAATGTCTATCGACGCTCAGCTCGCTGATGAACCAAGCGCTTAAGGTCATCCATGACTGGGCCTGCGAGGTTGGGCTGAGCACAAATGCTGATAAAACAGATCTAATACTATTTACAAGAAAATACAAAGTACCACGTTGGGTAAAGCCAAACTTAGGAGAAGTGGTATTAGAACCGAAGGGTAGCACCAAATATTTAGGTATTATATTGGATAGCAAGTTGAGTTGGAAACTCAATGTACAAGAACGGTCGAAAAAGGCCTCAGCTGCTCTGTATATCTGTAAGAGGATGCTGGGCTGCACTTGGGGCCTTTCGCCTGCCTTGTCCTATTGGGTTTTCAACGCGATTGTAAGACCGATTTTATTCCATGGGGCCCTGGTCTGGTGGACCGCCCTAACGAAGAAAACGTATATGAAGTCAATAGAGAGAGTGTATAGAATATCTATGATTAGTATAACGGGGGCGCTTAAAACCACACCTACAGCCGCGTTACACGCCATTCTGCATCTACCGCCCGCAGACCTAACGGCGAAGAACATAGCGTTAACAACTTCAACCAGGCTATATGCCACGGGGCAGTTTGAGTGCAGATCATTTGGCCACAGTAGTGTAGCGTCTTCTTTGACAAGACGAATAGAATACACGGTCCCTTGCCTGCGCTTCAAAGAGGTTCTGGAAGCCACTATAGAGGAGGAGGGCTGGAGGAGAGGTGCAGAAATGACGGAAAACACGGTACATATATTTACAGATGCTTCCAAAATGACGGAAGAAGTAGGAGCCGCAGTGTACTGCAATGAGTTGGGGATCACTAAATCATTGCAGTATATTCCAGGCTGAAGTTATAGCCATTAAAGTGGGTGCAGAAATAGCTGTAGATAGTCTAGCGCTCAGAGAGCAAGTGAATTTCTACGTCGACAGTCAGGCGGCTATCGAGGTTATTACCTCAAATAGTTGCGCTTCTCTCAGCGTACTGGAATGCAAAAGAAGTCTTCAAACACTTAGTATAGAACATAGTATACATATCTACGGGACCCCAGGTCACAAAGGTATAGAGGGAAACGAGAAAGCTGATGAGCTAGCAAAGAGTGGAGTGGCACTAGATGCGAACAACACTATCGAAGTACCAATTCCACTTAGGGAATTAAAACCGAAAGTGCGATTTACACATGGTTAAACAAGCAGATAAGGCATGGAAAGAAGTGCAAGGCTGTAAAATCTCTAAAATCATGTGTAAATCGTACGACATGAAACTTACAAAAACAATTGTATCCCTAAAAAGGGATGACTGCAGACTGTTAATTGGTATCCTTACAGGACACTGCCTTTTGGCAGGTCATGCCCACAAGATGGGTCTAGTTTCCGACAGTATGTGTAGGAAATGCAAAGCGGAGACGGAGACTGTGGAGCATGTCATGTGCAGATGCCCCGCTATGTCCAGACTGCGGCTTCAAACTTTTGGAAAGGGACAATTGCCCAACCTAGAGTCACTTACAGAAATAAGCCCTAATAGGATCCTGATTTTTGAAAAGAGAACATCACTATTTTCCAAAATAGACACTGAAGTGTAACTGTATAGCAAGAGGTCGTAAATTTTTTTTTTTTTTCTGGTAGCATTACGGACGCAAGCGTCTATGTGGCCTGCCAGCACAACCTAACCTAACCTAGGGTCATTTTGGGGTAAGTTTGGGATCGTTTTCGGATCATTTTTGGGTTAAATTTCGTATCATTTCGGGAGCATTTAAGGGTCATTTTGGGATCATTTTTGGTAAGTAAGGTTAGCGCTAAATTGATTGCACCGAGCAAGATCGGTCACCCAGGTACTAAGGCTTATGTAACAATATTTTAATTCTTATATGGGTGAAAACACAAAAGTAGTACAACTTGATGTCATCAGTCAATCAATCGGAAAGTTTTAAAGTGACTTGATAGATATAATACAACAGTTTATGAAAATTTAGAACCCTGTCTATATATCCCCTCAATTTCAGTTACATATTCTATAAGCTAGTTTGTAAAATTATGGAATAAATCCTCGTAACATCAGTCCCCTGGCGTGTCACAATTCCTTGAACGCTTAATAAAGTTGTCGTAAAACCAAATATCCTATATTTATTCCATATTTCTTGTTTCTATTCATTATTTAATATCTGTTTAAGATATATTTAATAGATTTACTAAAATGATCTTTAATAATCTGATTAAAAAAATTGAATAAATTTTGTCATAATTTTTGACCGTCAGTCTCCTGGGACAGGTGAAAATGTGAAATTCTCGCAAAATATTGCCGGACTTTGAAAAATGCATTGTGCAGTTTGAATGGTACTGCTTCAGTGAGATGTAGAACAAAAAATATTAACGGTAGCCATTATGATATCAGTTCTAGCGTAACTTTTATCCAATCTATTTATACGGTTACACTCAAATCGTCATTCTCCTGGCTAGCTCCTACTTTCTTTCGTGGCTATATTTCATTTTAATTTATACATGGTTAAATTCGAGTCGTATGGACATATTATCTTTAATATTTAATGTTTAGCTAGGACGTTAACTTTAGATGTAATTTATATTATATTCTCCTGGCGTCATTCTCCTGGCTTTTGTACTGATGGTCGATATACATATACGATTTTTTTTTTGAGCTACAATACTACAGCTCTTTGAATTTTAATATATGAGTTTTAAGCCGATTAGAAAGTTCCCTGATTTTTGCGAATTTTTTTGCAAAAATGCTGTATACCACAAACTCCCAAACTGAAAAACAAAATATAGGGATAGATACATATAGTTAAGGAGAGTATAACCGTATTTTTTTTTAGCGCAGGAAACAACAACAACAAAAGTTATTAAAGGTCAAACTTCATATGAAGCATTTTTTAAATTGCAATTACTCGAAAAGTACCAAACCGAATTTGAATATTTGTATACCATTCGATGGGTACCTTGATTCCCATGAGTTCGTTGCTGTTATTCGCGAAAAAATTAAAAAATCCAAAAACTCACGAAAGGGTTAAAAAAGGTGACCGGTCCTGCATAGGATAGTATAATAAGAATGTAAGAAGTATATACCGCGCAGCGGATATGTAAAATGTGGTAAAAAATAATGTTCTCAAAATAAGCCCCAAAATTGTATGACTTTCGTATTTTCACCCATATAAGGCATGCACTTTTAGTAAGGTAGTTATTTCTGCACGCATGAGATATGTGCTTGTTTATACATCTATAGGTATTTATGGCAGCATGTTGGAAAATTGACTAACGCAAAAAAGCACTTTTATTTCCATTGATTGTGGCATTGGAATTTTACCGTAGCACTATATTTTAAATGACCATGTTCTGCGGCGATAAATCAACCAGCTAAGATAGAGACTTGTAACTTTGTACACACATATTTGACACCCCTAGAAATGATTTGATCACTGTTACGACTTTTTTCTGAAGATTTTTTTGGGGTCTGAAAAATCTTATGGACTGAAAACCGGTTGATCAAAAGGCCTTGAAACACTATCCAGAAATTTTTGCTTGAGTAATGATGGCCAGTTAAACCATCAAACCCATCAGCATTAGCAAACATTAATATAATGGGATTAGTTGTAAACCTAAGATGGTAACCGTACTTGTAGGTATTTTTGTTGGAACGCGAAGTAAAATGCCCACCAGCATATCTCACTCAAGTTTTAAATATTTCAAATGTGTGGCAACCCTGCAAAAACTTCCTAGTGGCTACGGTTAAGTAGGAAAGAGTAGAAGGTATCCTATTCAAAAGTGCATCCAAAGGAGTGAAGTTATTTTCGTAATGTTAACCCATATGCAAAAAAAAAAATAACTATAATATGTTTAGTTGACAACCCTAGGTGGGAACCTGAAAATATTTTTGTACGAATACGACATAAAATACCTTTTTGTTTTATGTACATATTGACATAATTATCCTAATTTTTATGAATTTCGAATAGATGTCAACCCTTTGTGAGGGTTTCATGTGGGGTGTAAGAGTAGGACGTCTCCCCGTTGGTGCACCCTGGGTAACGCTAAATAACCTACATGGCCTATACGGCTAGTTTCTTGTATTGCCGGTTCTACGAGAACGGTACCAGTACTTGTGCTGTACTCATCGCGCCGAAACGACCCGGGTCGTTTTCTTATATCGACCCGGCCAAGAGCAATACACCCGGGGTGACCCTGTCTGACATTTTAGTAGTTACAAGACGGTTTCATTTAAACAGAACCTCTTATTTGTATATTTTTATTGTTTTAACTCTTCCTTGTTTAAAACGACTTTAAATATGTCTAAATCTTTGATTCCGATATGCTCTTAGAATGATTGATAAGTCAGCTATTAGCAAACTCTTGCAAGATTTATAAAAAAAAAAAAAAACTAATGGCGGCGAAATACCAACAGGTTATCATAACCTCTAACGAGATTTTGGTTTGTTGCTTTTGAGTTTTTCCTACAAGTTGGCGGGACCTACAGTTTTTTGCCGACTCCGAACGGCATTTGCAAAGCGAATGAATTTTTTTGCTGAGAAGCTTCTCATGGCAGAAATACACCCGGAGAGTTTGCCAAACTACTGCCGAGGGGCGACCACGAAAAATTCTTTTCTAATTAATTTTTTTATGTTACTTTTGTCGGGCATCGAACCGCCACGACTTGGTGTAGAAGGCGGAACACTTAACCGCTATACCACGGCGGCCGCCTAGAGTTATATGCACCAAATTAAAGGGCAAACAACACACTTTTCTCTTCAATTATTTTTATATCGGACCCACTAGGAGCACGTAACTTCTACTTTACGAAACCAGAAAAACATTTTTAAAACCACATAATATTACCAGCGCGAAATTTTAGACATGTGTATTTTTGTATAAAACTTGTTATACACGCTCTCACGATAAGTTTAAAACAGAAAACAAATTAATTTTTATACCCTTGGCGCAATTTCAACTTTTATTGGTTTTTATGTAAAAATAAGCACAAAATTTATTTACCAAAAAGCGGCTGACTTCAGGTGGCTATATCTTATACGGGAGTTGAAAGAGAACAAAAAAAATGTATATTCGCAATGTATGGTATATTTACTATTCAGAGAAAATGCAATTTTCCCAAAATTGCGAACTAAAAAAACGAATTTTGGCCGCAGAACATGGTCCTTTAAACCATAGTGCGTAGTTACAAGTTTTTATGAAAATGGCCGAAATTTTCACCAAAATATGAAATGATGCCGAATGAGATACAAATATGCATATATCTATAGATATGCATTGTTGTCTGAATGATGAATGAGCACACTTTAGCGCGAGAAATTTGTGATGCAACGCTTTATGGGCCGACCGTGAACATTTCATTATGATTGTGTGAATAACCTTTACAATCAGAATATTTCAGTACGCACATAATTCACACTCTTGCACGTTTGTTCGAAATGCGGTTGAGAGCTGCAGTTATTAAGATGTGGGATAACATGAGAAAAATTATTGGGGAATGTGCTTCGGACTATTATTATTATTATTATTTTTATGAGGCCTTCTTACACAGCGACCATTTTCACAATCTATTGTGTATGACCTTTCAGTTTATTGCTCTATGCGAAGGCTTTTTGTAAATTTGAGCACTTTCTCGGGTTTTTATCCTATATCGCGAAGGGATTGAGAGTCACACCACCTAGGTTGAAAACTCTCCTTCGTTCTAAGACAATGAATTCACAGAGTATGTGAACCAGCATTTCATCATCCAGTTCGCAAAACCGACAGATTGTTGTATATGACAGATTCATCTTACTCAGGTGATAATGAAGATTGCAATGTCCCGTATAGTACCCAGTATTAAGTCTTGGCCGATTCTGTCTAAACTGTTTCTTTTCCCAGTTACTTATAGTCTCCTTTACATGAGCCTTGTTGAGCCCATATAAGGGTTCCGAACCATCTGAAAAAAAATATTTGAAAGTTTCTTCATGCGACGAATGGAAATAGTAAAATGTGTATGTGGGTCTTTTTAATGTGTGTCAAACTTAAAGCCGAGTTACTCACGAACGCAGAACGTGTCAGCTGGCACGACTTGTCTTATGAGAGCGTTATCCGAGTGGTTAATCACCGACTTAGGTGAACGTAGGGGAGAAACCAAATGTTTTTTGATTTGCTGCGTTCCACGTACGTTGAGCGTTCTTACGGCCGTGCTTGGCTGTCGCTAGTTTTTGAATGTGTTGCGTTCACCAAACTCATAACAATAAAAGCACAAAAGTTAACGACACCCAAACAATGCCAGCAAAAGCGTAAACATGAAATGGCCAAAGGCATTGACGCTAAACCACTAAAAACCGCTTTTACTAAGTTAAGTTTTTCTTATATACCTGCACGGAGCTCAACACTTCTGGTTAAGAGCTAGATCTAGAAACTAGTTCGATAGTGACTGGATTTGTTTTAAATACACTGAACCAAAAACGTACATGTTTTTAAGAAAATAGTTTCATAGAAGTTCATGCTGATATTTCTTAGAATAAAAGAAAATATTCATAGATTCTAAGAAAATTAGTTTACAATTTATGAATGAATTCATGATTTCTGGAGATTTTTTTTATATATTTTTAGAACAAGTACTTATATTCAAAGAGGTGGAGAGGTTTTAATGAACAATTCTTAAAATCCATGTACTTTTCATTTGGACACATGAACTTTTTTGGTTCAGTGTACTTATCAAAAAAACAAACGAGCCCTTTCCTACAGGGAAATTTTTAGTATTTCTGTATGCAGCTGGGTTTTTAGGACTTATACCAATTAGTATGACAATTAGAGGGATTAAAAAAATGTCGACTAGGTCATATGGGAAAAAATTATTTTTTTTTTAAGTGAATTTTGTTCAAAGCCTCAATTTTCAGAATATGTAAATGAAAATTTCAAAAATTACAAAAAAATCACTTTCAAATAAATCTATTTTTTCCCATATTCTTTTTATTTGAATCGCCCTAATGCGTATTTACAAACGTTGTAGCGTGGTCATTAATTCCAACCACTGATTAGAGCACAGTAAAAGTATTGGAAATAAAGCTGTAAAGTACATATCGTTACCTTACTTCACAAAGGCCCTATCTGCAATGCAAATCCTATGTAGATAGGGCCTTTGTGAATTAAGGTAGCGATATGTACATACGTATATCTTTCAGTGCGATATAATTTCATGTTAAGTGGAAATGAAGCGCTCAAGAAATAAAGGTTTTTGTGGCGCGAGTTCGTTAGAATAGAACTACTTACTTTACTTCGATACAAGGAGTCACAAAGTTTAGCTTATTGTGTCAGTATTGAGTGAATCATTGAAGTTCAGCTCAAATAAGGATGAACACTTATTTTAAATCTATTTTATTGAATTTACTTCCTTATATTTTATTTATTTTAAATATTTATACCATTCATGAAGATGAAGTATGAGAAGAAGAAGAGATGGACCCATCAATAAGTATACCGAAATGATCAGGATGACGAGATGAGTTGATTTACCCATGTCCGTCTGCCTGTCTGATTGTTTGAACACAAAATAGTCCCTCAGTTTTTGAGATATTTGGCTGAAATTTGGTATACGGCCACCATTTTCCAATATAGGAATCATTTGTCGGAACCAGCAATATCGGATCGATATTACATATAGCTCCCATACAATCGATTTTCCCGATAAACGGATTTTGCGCTATAACTCCTGTAACTAAGCAGCTAGGCACATGCAATTTGGAAAGTATTGCTATTTTTATATGTGCATTTTCGATGTTGAAAATCATTAAGATGGGATAAATATTTCACATAGCCCCCTTACAATTGATTGTTCTGTTCCGATAAACGGGTTTTGGGCTATAACTCCTGTAATTAAACAGCTATGAACATGAAATTTTGTAAGTGTTGCTATTTTTTATGTGAAATATCGATATTAAATATCATTGAGGTGGGATAAATATTTCACATAGCCCCCATACAATCGATTGTTCCGGTAAACATTTTTTTTTGGTAGATAACTCCTGTAATTAGATAGGTAGGAACGTGAGATTTTGTAACTATTGCTCTTTTAGAATGTGGAATGCCTATTGCCAAAATCAATGAGAGTGGACCAATGTAACACATCACCCCCATATAATCGATAGTTCCGATAACTTCGGTGTGAGCTAAAGTTAAATGGACACAGGCTCTGCTGGGGGTCGAACAGTGAAAATCGTGACGCTTATTCATGAAAGGTATTTAGCCTTCGGCATAGCCGAAGACAGCTTTTCTTACATGTTTTTATTTAATTTATTTTAACTTTATTATTATTTCTAATATTTTTTTTATTTTTTTTTTTTTATTGGATTAAATTTTATTTTGCTTTATTTATTTTTTAATTTTGTTTAGTTATTACTTTTTTTAATTTAAAATTTAATTTATTTTTTTTTTTTAATTTATTAATTAATTTTTTCATTTAATTTAATTTGATTTAATTTAATTTAATTTTATTTTTTTATTTTTTTTTTATTATCACTTTTTATTTTATTTTTTTTTTATTAAATTTTATTTAATTTAATTTTTTTGTTTTTTTTTCTTTTATTTTTATTATTTTATTTATTTTATTTTATTTTGTTTTATTTTATTTTATTTTATATTATTTTATTTTATTTTATACAGCGGAATGGTAATTCACTGACTAGTTTCCATGCGACCAAGCATTTAGACGTAGTGTTTTATCCGGTCTGGCTGGCATCGAACCTACCAGACTGCATTGGCATTGCGTTCTCTTAACGCTTTGAGCCATGTGCCCTGCATGCAATTTTGCATTTATATTCTTACTAATATTTGCCATGTGTTTTCCTTACTTTATAGACTTCTTGTACACCTTTGATCCGGAAATATACACCCTGTGGTTCACATGGAAGGAAGGAAATAGCTTCAAAAAGCTCGCCATATACAAATTTACTTGCTTCCTGTTATCACCTTGGATCAAAGGTGTACAAGAAGTCTATAAAGTATATATACATTGGATTCAATCCACAAATAAAACTTCTTATTTTATTTTATTTTATTTTATTTTATTTTATTTTATTTTATTTTATTTTATTTTATTTTATTTTATTTTATTTTATTTTATTTTATTTTATTTTATTTTATTTTATTTTATTTTATTTTATTTTATTTTATTTTATTTGACTTTATTTTTTTTATTTTATTTTATTTTATTTTATTTTATTTTATTTTATTTTATTTTATTTTATTTTATTTTATTTTATTTTATTTTATTTTATTTTATTTTATTTTATTTTATTTTATTTTATTTTATTTTATTTTATTTTATTTTATTTTATTTTATTTTATTTTATTTTATTTTATTAAGGGTAAATGCTATGGTGACCCATACACGCGTTCCCACACAAACACACACATTCACAAACATTGAAACAATTTTGCAACCTTTTTTGAAGAAAAAGTTTTCATTTTGAAATGTTTGCAAATTCTTAGTCGCGCAGAAGGCAGGAAACTCCGAACAAATGGATAAAGAGAGAAAGTAAGTAGTAGTACATAGATATACATAGCCCCGTGTCTGCCTATTCTCCCAATTTCGAGTTTATGATGAGGTGTGAATGTGCTGAAAATTACAAACGCCAGCTGACACCGATGGGCGCGAGCTTGTTAAATGTGTAACGCAGGGAAAAAATGAATTTTAGCACCCAAATGCAAATTCAACAAAGAAAGGGGACGATGATATACGAAAAGAATGTAGTGCACGAAAGATGCTATGAAATGATGAAAACGAGAAAAAACAAGTAAGGAAAGCTGTCTTCGGCTGTGCCGAAGGCTATATACCTTTCATGAATAAGCGTCACGATTTTCACTGTTCGATCCCCAGTACAGCCTGTTTCAATTTAACTATATTTACTATACACATTACACATCTTTGTTATAATTTAAAAAAACTTACAAAATAATAGGATCCGAGTTATCGGAACAATCGATTGTATGGAGGCTATATATTATACGTGCTCAATTGTACTGACTTACACTATACACATTACATATGTAGAAAGTACTAAAGGTGCAATATTTTACGTTCCTAACTTTTTAAACGCGGAAGTATTGGCCAAAAAACCTTATATCGGAACAACCGGTTGTATGGGGCTATATGTTATATTTACCCGATCTTCTTGATTTTCCTCTACACACTACATAAATTAAAAGTACTCAAGTTGCAAAATTTTATGTTCCTAACTTTTTAATTGCAGAAGTTTTGGTCAAAAAACCTTATATCTGAACAATCGGTTGTATGGGGGCTATATGTTACATTTGCCCGATCTTGTTGATTTTCACTATATACACTACGTAAATAGAAAGTACTCGAGTTGCAAAATTTTACGTTCCTAACTTTTTAATTGCAGAAGTTTTAGTCAAAAAACCTTATATCTGAACAATCGGTTATATGGGGGCTATATGTTACATTTGCCCGATCTTGTTGATTTTCACTATATACACTACGTAAATAGAAAGTACTCGAGTTGCAAAATTTTACGTTCCTAACTTTTTAATAGCAGAAGTTTTAGTCAAAAAACCTTATATCTGAACAATCGGTTGTATGGGGGCTATATGTTACATTTGCCCGATCTTGTTGATTTTCACTATATACACTACGTAAATAGAAAGTACTCGAGTTGCAAAATTTTACGTTCCTAACTTTTTAATTGCGGAAGTTTTAGTCAAAAAACCTTATATCTGAACAATCGGTTGTATGGGGGCTATATGTTACATTTGCCCGATTTCGTTGATTTTCACTATATACACTACATAAATAGAAAGTACTCGAGTTGCAAAATTTTACGTTCCTAACTTTTTAATTGCGGAAGTTTTGGCCAAAAAACCTTATATCTGAACAATCGGTTGTATGGGGGCTATATGTTATACTGGTCCGATCTTATCAGTTCCGACAAATGATTCCTATATTACAAAATGGTGGCCACATACAAAATTTCAGCCAGATATCTCAAAAATTGAGGGACTAGTTTGCGTTCAAACAGACAGACGGACAGACGGACAGACGGACATGGCTAAATCAACTCAGCTCGTCATCCTGATCATTTCGGTATGCTTATTGATGGGTCCATCTCTTCTTCTTCTCATATTTACAAACATCGGACCAAAGTTATAATACCATTTCATGTTCATGAAAGGTATAAAAAATGCACTGGAGCACCGCCATGTGGTTGGCGAATAGACAGACATTCACTGTCGACTAACGACTGATGACAACGCATTCTGCACGCAGCTTTGAAGACTCATTTTAATGATCCTTTTGCAGGATAAGCCTGAAGCGATGAATCTTGTGTATTGAGCTCATTCACGTGCCAGCGTCATAGTTAAAACACAGCGTAATTAAATGTGGATCATAAGAAGTGCTTAGATGGTAGGAGGTGGTTGAATGTACGCGTCATTGTTATACCCAGCGTACTAGTACTAGTACAAGGGTATATTAATTTTGTTCACATAACGGTTGTTTGTAACGGCATAAAATAATAGAGATAGATATAGAGTTCCATATATGAAAGTTCTTAGGATTAAAAGAGGAGTTGATTTAGGCATGTCCGTCCGTCTGTCCGTCTGTCCGTCCGTGTACACGATAACTTGAGTAAAAATTGAGATATTTGCATGAAATTTTGTATACAGGTTACTTTCTGGCCAAGGTAGGTTGCTATTGCAAATGGGCGAAATCGGATGATAACCACGCCCCCTTTTTCGATATCACAAATCTCGAAAATCACACAAATTGGCATATCTCGGCAGCTGAAATGGCTAAAATGATATAATTTTATAGATAAACCCCCCGGTCATTCTTTTATGAATTTTCTAAAAAAAAATGATAGTGGGCGTGGCACCGCCCACTTTTAAGGGGGGCATTTTTGAAAATTTGACTGGGCGTAACTTTTAAAGTGATTTCGATAGAGCGATGGAATTTGCCACAAAGCATACTAGTATCGTTTGGAGTATATCTGATGAAATTGGATAAAATCGCCCTCCAACCACGCCCACTTTCGATATCGAAAATTTCTAAAATCACCTAAATTGACATAATTCGGTAACGGAAATGGCTAAAATTATATAATTTTATAGTTGAATCCCCCTGGTCATTCTTTTAGAATTTTTTCAAAAAAATTTTATAGTGGGCGTGGCACCGCCCACTTTTAAGGGGGACATTTTTGAAAATTCGACTGTGCGTAACTTTTAAACTGATTACAATAGAGCGATGATATTTAGCTCAAAGCATACTAGTATCGTTGGGAGTATACCTGATGAAACTGGAAAAAATCGCTCTCCAACCACGCCCACTTTCGATATCGAAAATTTCGAAAATCACATAAATTGACATATGTACTTCGGTAACGGAAATGGCTAAAATGATATAGTTTGGTAGGATGAACCTCCTATTCATTTTATTATGATTTTTTGATAAATTTTTAAAAGTACGCGTGGCATCGCCCACTTTTCAGGGAGGCATATTTGAAAATTTCACGGGTCATAACTTTTAAACTGATTACGGTAGCACGATGAAATTTATACAAGGTATACTAGCATAATAGGGAGCATACCTGATGTAATTGGACGAAATCGCTTTCCGACCACGCCCACTTTCGATATGGAGCATTTCGAAAATCTAATAAGCAAGGTCTGAAACCGATTAAAATAACGTTCGGGTTACGGTTTCGGTTTTGCAACGTGTTTCGGTTTCGGTTCCGGTTTCGTTCTTCAACATTTATTTCGGTTTCGGTTACGGTTTTGTTCCGGTTTCGGTTCCCAAATAAAAACACAAACAAAATAAATTTTACTACTAAAATAGTCAAGTACCTATGTAGCTTCGAAATAGATCTGAATTTTCATAACTTTTTCCTGCTGCCATGATGGGATTTCTCTAATATAATAATAAATTTTATTAACGCTATGCATGGATGAAATTTCTGCAAAACAAATTCCTAGAATTAACTCTACTTTTTTATTAGAAAAATATTAAATGAAATGTATAAATCGCCAAAAACATTAATGGTGGTGCTTTCTGAGTCAAGCCTGAACATTTCGTTTTCGTATCTCGTAAATTTTTTTCGGTCGCTTCATTCAACTATAATCAAATTTCCTCTTTCAGAATTTTTATACAAAGGTTAAAACGCGTATTTTGTAACCTTGCTCGACAATCCTCCCTGAAAGTTTTCAGAGTACCTGTTTGTGCCCACTTAAAGAAGTGATACATTAAAAAAATTCAAAACCGTTTGGAACCGGTTCCGGCTTTTGAAACGGCTTCGGTTTCGTTCTTTTCCAGATCAAAATAACGGTTACGGTTTCGGTTTCGGTTTTGAAAAATGAATCGGTTTTAATTGGTTACGGTTACGGTTTCGGTTTCGGTTTCAGTCCTTGCTAATAAGTTAACATAATTCGGTAACGAAAATGGCTAAAATGATATAGGTTGGTAGGATGAACCCCTCAATCAATCTATTATGATTTTTGATAAATGTTTAGATGTGGGCGTGGCAACGCCTACCTTTAAGGGAGGCATTTGGAATATTCGACTGGTCAAAACTTTTAAACTTATTACTTCAGACTCATGAAATTTGGCACAACATATACTAGCAATATAGGTGATGAAATTGGACGAGATCTCTTTCCGACCACGCCCACTTTCGATATGGAAAATTTGGAAAAGCTAAGATAGTAAAAACTTTAGGTAAATCCTCCTAGTGCTTATATCTTTGTTATCCCGTTCCGAAAATTACCGCTGGGTATATAATGTTCGGTTCACCCGAACTTAGACTTCCTTACTTGTTTTTTTTTTTTTTTGTGAATTTCAATTTGAAGGAACTTAGGTGGTCAATGTAGCCGTAACTTTATAAGAAACTTATGATTTCGTTGGGGGCCTCGACAAAAGCAGCGCAAAAGTTAAGGACTTAAGAGTTTCTATAGTCTTTATGTACGTATGTAAAAATATAAGCTACATACACTCACATACCACCTTTTCTCATGTTTGTCCTGCATTGAGCCGCTTATCCACTCATCGCGTATATGTGCATACTTTTAGGCGTTCAAACCGTTGATTGCAATCGTTGCCGCAATCGCTGAACAACTGTGACGTACACTAGCAATTTTTCACGTTGATGCAGTAAGAAATTGTCTCTGCGTACGTTTGTTAGGATAGATACGATACCATGCTAAATTACTTCCAATGACTTGCAGTGTGGAAAATTTTAAATTGCATTTTCAAGTGAAGTAATCGTAATGGCATATCGCAGCTTTCTTTATGCCTGTAAATGTAGTTTTGTACAGATAATTGTCACAAAAACAGCTTTGACACATTTAGATTTGATACTCATTTGGTGAGCAAAGCCGGTGCTGATAAAATAATGTTTTTGTGTGCCAGCAGGAAATGCAGTTGTCGTCATTAACGTCGCGTTTATTATGCTCACACCTCGGCAATGACTTCGTTCCAGATGTTTAATTAAAGTTGCGAACGCAGAAATGCTCGACTTGCGCGGTTTTTTATTTTTTGCATACATATTCACATCTTAGCATATGAGTTGTTGTTATGTTTGAAGTATTTGCGCAAAAAAATGTAACTTTAAATACATCTAGCTGAAACGACATTCCGTCTGGGGATATGAATCCGATGAGCTCAGGTATGTACTAAAGTCTATACCTCGCACCTTCTGCGCGTTCACATATTATGTATGTATACTTGAAAGGGCTCACACTATTTTTTGCTGGGATTTTCACTTTCATTATTCATTATGACTGGGCCGATTACCGTAGGCACATTAAACCGCAACAAAATTCAATTACAAAATAATAAAACCAATCAATTAAATGCGGTGAACGAACCACTAAAGTCAACAAATTTGTACCATGCTGGTATGTTGTATATTTTAGATATGAAGCTCGCCCAGCGGTCGAAATTAAACCACAAAAGCGGGCACAATAGTTTTAGTAATAAAAACTTTTCCTTTTTTTATTTCTTGAATTTAATTTAATTAAATTTGATTTTGCAGCATATTGTTTTTATTTTATTTAATATTATTTTTTTTTTACTCTAATTTAATTTTATTTTATTTTATTTCTTTTATTTTATTTTATTTTTTAATTAATGTTATTTTAAATTATTATACTTTTTTATTTTATTTTATTTCATTTTATTTTATTTAATTATATTTAAATTAATTTCATTCAATTTAATTTTATTTTATTCTATTTTATTTTATTTTATTTTATTTTATTTTATTTTATTTTATTTTATTTTATTTTATTTTATTTTATTTTATTTTATTTTATTTTATTTTATTTTATTTTAGAATCTTTGAAACTTTGGTGGACTTTTGACCGTTTGTGAATAATTTTTCTTAAATTATTCTATGTTTTTTATTATTAGTGAACAAGATGGAAAAGTAACAACAATTACAAGCTACCATGATTACGTAATTTCGGCCTTGCTCAAGGGCACTTATCAAATGGCTTTGTGTTTAGAAATTTTTCATCACCTTTTGTTGGTCATCGAACCAAGAACCAAGGGGATTAGGAATTTCTAAGCCCGCAGTGTGTACCTCTTACACCAAGCTGCGTTGAGATTATTGCTAGCTTATATCCATTATGTTCACTTAGTATGTATTCATTTTATTTTGTTTGTTTGTTTTTATACTACCTTATCGACAACTAGAGCGACATCAATCGATCGCCATTTATACTAGCAGTGTCAAGGATTTTAGTGCACCCCGTGATCATTTTACTGACAGCTGCAGCTTATTTTCACAGGGTGGCTTTTTTCGCTGTGTCCTGCGATTAATATGTATGTATGTTATGAGTTTGTGGTCATTAATTTGAGAATCTTTGAAACTTTGGTGGACTTTTGACCGTTTGTGAATAATTTTTCTTAAATTATTCTATGTTTTTTATTATTAGTGAACA
>CAXKVI010000004.1:88626366-88631366 GCA_964058755.1 Campiglossa producta | reverse complement strand
TTATTTTATTTTATTTTATTTTATTTTATTTTATTTTATTTTATTTTATTTTATTTTATTTTATTTTATTTTATTTTATTTTATTTTATTTTATTTTATTTTATTTTATTTTATTTTATTTTATTTTATTTTATTTTATTTTATTTTATTTTATTTTATTTTATTTTATTTTATTTTATTTTATTTTATTTTATTTTATTTTATTTTATTTTATTTTATTTTATTTTATTTTATTTTATTTTATTTTATTTTATTTTATTTTATTTTATTTTATTTTATTTTATTTTATTTTATTTTATTTTATTTTATTTTATTTTATTTTATTTTATTTTATTTTATTTTATTTTATTTTATTTTATTTTATTTTATTTTATTTTATTTTATTTTATTTTATTTTATTTTATTTTATTTTATTTTATTTTATTTTATTTTATTTTATTTTATTTTATTTTATTTTATTTTATTTTATTTTATTTTATTTTATTTTATTTTATTTTATTTTATTTTATTTTATTTTATTTTATTTTATTTTATTTTATTTTATTTTATTCTCTTTCATTGCTTTTACCTACATTCCTCTCGTTCTTTTTTAAGATAATTTTTTCCCCATCCATTGCTCAGGCCACATTGCCCGAGCCTCGTTCGGGACCAGCTAAACTCGGTGCGTCACTCGTATGTATACATAGTTTCTTGTCTATTCTAAGGTCCTTTAATGTTTTATGACATGTATCTTATTGTTATTCTCCATTTCTTTATTACCGTTATGCAACAGCATTAATCTCCGTTTGTCAACTAAATATGTCACTCTCCTAAAATAACAAAGAAATCAATTTGCACGAGACGAAAAAAAAAACGTAACCAAACAAAATGTTAAACAACCCAAAACGGCGCTCAAAAGAAAATCAGAAATGCGAACACAAAATGTAAATGACGTTATCTTTTGTTGCAAAAGCAAACAATTGGTGGGCATAAACGATGGTCATTTTTATATATGGGTCAAGCAATAAAGTTTTCTAACAAATACAGATTTTTTTTTTACTAAACAGAATTGAAAACTTGTCTGTTTACTCATTCCTTTGGTCAGCGATAGCTTTTGAAAATTTAAAATTTTAATCGCACTCAAAGTCTCTTACGAAGAGCGCAGCCTTTTGTGGGTTTTGTATTACGCTCTATACAAATTTTGCGGAAATTTGTTAGATTGTGAAATGGGTGAATAGGACACGCTGTCAAACATTTATTATATTTATAATGGGATTAGGACAGCTAACAGAATAAACGTGGTCTATTAAGAAGATGAAGTATGACTGATTGCCTATGCAAACGTTTAAGTACATTGACCTATGAAAATGCTTAAGGATTTACTTGAATTCCACGAGCAGAAAATGTCAACAAAATATATAGTTGAAGGAAAGGCGCAAAAGAGATATTACTATTCAGCGAGTTATTGCATAAAACAACAGTGTTGAGCAAATACATCCTCTGTGAATTGTGCTAGCAGAAAATTGTCTTCTACTTTTAATTTTATCTTATTTAACTTTATTTGATTTTATTTAAGTTTTTTCTATATTTATTTTGTTTATTTTTATTTAATTTAATTTTACTTAATTTTATTTAATTTTGTATTATTTTATTCTGTTTTATTTCCTTTTATGTTATTTAATTTTATTTTATTTCAAATTTGAATCATCAAGGTCCCTGTAAATATAACATATTTTTTAAAACAAACCAAGCAATTAGCTAATTACAATAATCCTTCACTTCTCTCTTAGATCATGAATGTCATTTGATTAATATATGAGACAACGTGCCCATTAAAATATTTTAATATTTCTTTGAGCAAACAAACAAACAACACACCAATAAAAATTTGCTACTTCGAATAAAAGGGAAAGATCTGGGCCAATATTGAGCACAGCAGTGAGTTACGACAGTCATTGGGGCTAAGGACAAAGCATACCCAATGAATGTTATTGAATGGTTGAAAAAGTTTATGTTATTGCCAACTGATTGCCATACGCATTTGCCAATAGTAGATAATATAGTGAATGAATGAAGCTGTATAAAATATTGAGTAGGAAAATTACGACATTGTGTTCGTAGTGGTGTAAGTCTGTAGGAATTGCAGCAGAAGATAGACAACAGGCAGCTGGTATAAGAGTAGCAATCGAATACAACTGGGGGCAATAATAAAATTTAACTTATGGCGTTGTTAGCGTAATGACTCCTTTAAAAAGGCTTCAAATACATACTATGTATTGCAAGAGAGCTTACTGGAAATGAGTAAGTATGTTTGTATGCTGCGCCATATAAAAATCCATTAAAGTCATCAAATTGTCTGCAGAATATGCAAAATGAGAAGTCGGCAGACATTTATGCATTTTAAAGCGCAAAATGAACTTGAGTGAATATTTTTGTATACTTTTCTCAGTTACATGTAAATACATATTTATATGCTAGCACAAGCTTTTGCAAGATGAGATGAGTTTCATGACAACAACTCACGTTTTATTGAAATAAAATATTAATTTAATGGCCCGGTAACATTGAGCATACCTTCCATTTAGTTGTAAACATCTGCTGCTATACACTTTTACTTATGTTGAACATATGCATATGTGGTTTCGAATTGACAATAACATATGTAAGTATGTACGTGTGTAGTAGTAAACGTTTAAGGATACTTTATTTTAGTTTATTTGATTTTTATAAAAACCCACACACACATGTATATCTTCAAGGAGGTTTTGAAAAGGTCGAGTTGGTCTGATTTTTGTGGTTAAATCTCACAAGTAGCAAACTGTGGATATGTTTGTATGGTTGAAAGTTTTAACCACTTTCCTTGAGGTTCAGAAAGTGCAGGAGAATCGGGAAATGTACTCAGAGTATGCGTCATTCACTGGGCGGCAAGAACTGTGTAGAAATAACAAATCCTTTGAAATAAGCTCACACTAGTTTTTCTTTCAGATATTTCATTATAGACAATTTTTGTAACATGAGATGATTTTGGTATTCTCTAAGACAAGATCACGTGATGTAACAAGTGAATAGATGATTATAAAACATGTGATCAATGATTATGTGATGTAAATCGTTGTGTGCAGGACTTGAAATTCCACAGGAGGTCGCCATGTGACGGCGAAAATGGACTCTATGATCATGTCTTTTGATGAAATGATGTAAATAATTGCCATAAAGAATCGTCATGTAACGGACACAATGGACTCTATGAGCATGGGACAATTTGACAGGTGATGTAATGATATATCATGAGATGTGAGGAGGTCTTGTAATGAAATGATGTAAATAATTGCCATAGAGAGACGTCAGTTGACGGAAACAACGGGATCTATGATCATGTGACTATTTTCCATGTGATGTGATGATATATCATGCGATGTGAGGATGTCTTATTATGAAATGATGTGATTAATTGAGACAAATAGTCGTCTTTAGATTGAAAGCAGCCGTTTTGCTTACTTACTAAACGTTCACACAAAAATCAAGCAATACATGCGGTTAGTTACTTCGTTAGCTATCCTTACATTCATTTACATTCAGAGACACACTAACACAACCATACAGGCACTTTAATACATGCACAAAGACCGACTCCCTGTTATTGACACCCATTTTTAACCCTTTTTGGCCGTTGATTCCATTTAATTTGAGTGCACATTTTTGTGGCAAAAACAATGAGTCTTTCCTCTGCTTTTTCTTGTCTGATGTTAGTTTATAGTCTCATTCATACTTAATCTTGTATCTGTGCAATTGTGATTCTTTGGTGTCCGCCTCCATTGTTTGTTGCTGTCATTGCGACTATGTTTGTGCTGAATAAAATAAAAACCACCACATTTTTTTCGTTTTCGTAATTAAATTAGTGTCGACATCAGCTGCCGTTTGGTCAGACAGTTACCACCTTCGATGGCATACTTCAACAGTTTTCCATTCTTTGCACATTTTGATATTTGCTTACTGCCGTTTCCTGTGCCTGCTACCTTTCTATGGACATTCAAACGCTTTCACGTTTTCTTTTTTATCTACACAACTATTTTGTGGTAAATTTTAATGGCCGTTGGCTTTTGAGATTCTCGTGCTATGTGATTTTTATATTTAATTGGGATTCACCAACACACAAATATTCTTAGTTTTTACGTGACTGGAACAGTTACAGTTGTTTTACTTCATGCTATAAAAGACCAAGAACTATTTAGTTCCTTTTTTCTTCGGCCTACAAGTCTAGCTCATCATTCTTGATGAGAAGGTATGAAAAAGTTGCGTATACGCCACGTCGAGCCATCGCAAAAAAATTCTTATGTTTAGATATCAAAGTAAATAAAATAATATAAAATAAAATAAAATAAAATAACATAAAATAAATTAAAATAAAATAAAATTAAATTAAATAAAATAAAATAAAATAAAAAAAAATAAAATAAAATAAAATAAAATAAAATAAAATAAAATAAAATAAAATAAAATAAAATAAAATAAAATAAAATAAAATAAAATAAAATAAAATAAAATAAAATAAAATAAAATAAAATAAAATAAAATAAAATAAAATAAAATAAAATAAAATAAAATAAAATAAAATAAAATAAAATAAAATAAAATAAAATAAAATAAAATAAAATAAAATAAAATAAAATAAAATAAAATAAAATAAAATAAAATAAAATAAAATAAAATAAAATAAAATAAAATAAAATAAAATAAAATAAAATAAAATAAAATAAAATAAAATAAAATAAAATAAAATAAAATAAAATAAAATAAAATAAAATAAAATAAAATAAAATAAAATAAAATAAAATAAAATAAAATAAAATAAAATAAAATAAAATAAAATAAAATAAAATAAAATAAAATAAAATAAAATAAAATAAAATAAAATAAAATAAAATAAAATAAAATAAAATAAAATAAAATAAAATAAAATAAAATAAAATAAAATAAAATAAAATAAAATAAAATAAAATAAAATAAAATAAAATAAAATA
>CAXKVI010000004.1:88493866-88623866 GCA_964058755.1 Campiglossa producta | reverse complement strand
AAAATAAAACCAAAAAAAATTAAATAAGTTAAATTAAAATAAAATAAAATAAATAAAATAAGGTAATATAAATAAAAAATAAAGTAAAAATAAAAAAAAACAAAAAATAAAACAAAAAAAAAATAAATTAAATTAAATTAAAAAAAAAAAATTTAAAATAGAGACTCATTCGGTCGAGAGTTTATCATTTTTTTTATAAAAAGTCTCGTGGTTTATCTTCCAGCTTATTGATTCTTTTTGCCTAATAAATAATACATAGGTGAACTGTTACAAATAGTCGGCATTTCTACTTTATGAAAACTTTGTTTCATATCATTCATGCAGCTACGAAAGCTAAGAGCATAAATCAAGCCAAACAGCTAGCGCCAATAACCGATTGAACCAAATAAATGACCATTAACTCTCTTTTGTTCTACTGCTGATGCCTAGTGACCTGCCTAACGGCAGACGAGCAGCACCAAATATCGTCACAAATGGCCTGCAACCGCAATTATCGCAAGCAAAAATTATTTTTAACTCGGAGCACACGCAACTACTTACATACAAACGTACATATGTAAGTCACTGTCATGGTACTGCTACATATTCTTTTTGTATTAACGTCCTAGTGCGCTGCCTACCAATCGATTTGTGCACTTTTCTGTAGACGAATTTTTCATTAAACGAATCATGCCAAAAGCTATGATTTTTTTTTGTGTGAGCGATAGGCCGAGCCAATGACGAGAGTGCGTCAGAAACAACATCCGCTGGGTCGCGCAGAGTAGATTTACTTCCGTTTCCGGTTGTAACATGGAAAACAGTTGCAATGAATGCAGTTTGTTAGTGGTGTGGGTAAATAAATGTTTATGTGTGTAAGAGTTGTTTGGAAATTGCGTAGTTATGCATTGCTTTTGTGTTTATATCGTGTGTATTTGTGTTGGTTGGAGTCATTGTCTGTGTATAATTTCGGGCAACTTAGCAAGCAGTTGCATGTTAAACGAATGTATCACATATCCGGTACAGTACAATTCTGTCAAACAGTGGTATATGCTCTATGTAAAACCACCGCAGAAGCAGACATACGCATGCAGAAATAAGTGGATGTACATATATGGGAGTAGAAGGGTGAGCTTTATTTTGTCCTATCAAACATCTATCTCAGAATTTGATTGAAATATATTTTACCTCAATTGAAAATGTATTGAATTTATGTATATCCGGGTCATATCTTAGCACATTGTGACGGTGTTCTCAAACCGTAATGTTCTTCAAGAACTAGCACGTTCCTTAACATATGTATTCCTCAAAATGTTTTTTTTTAAGAGTAGCCGCCATGCTTCCTTGTGAAGTAAAAATAAAGCACTTGGCTCCAAAGTCAAACTGTGTGGCCATGATATTTTCATTTACGCCCGTAAGCATATTATAAACGAGCAAACACGCCCATACCGATTACGACATGCCACTATTTATTTACTTCCAAAAATGAGTTCACAGCCTTGTTCGCAAATAGAGCAGACAAGCTCAACTGCATAAGGAACACAAATTATCTGTTAACCAATTATGATTTAACAGCCAAACAAAATAAGCAAAAGTCGGTCCACTTTGTATGGATAATTTTCCTTAAGCGATTTAGTTGGCGGCCGCCGTGGTGTAGCGGTTAAGTGTTCGGCCTTCTACACCAAGTCGTGGCGGTTCGATGCCCGGCAAAAGTAACATCCAAAATTATTTAGAAAAACGATTTTTCTAAACGGGGTCACCCCTCGGCAGTAGCTTGGCAAACTCTCCGGGTGTATATCTGCCATGAGAAGCTTCTCAGCAAAAAATTCATTTGCTTTGTAAGTGCCGTTTGGAGTCGGAAAAAAACTGTAGGTCCCGCAACTTGTAGGAAAAACACAAAAGCAACACACCACAAGTTGGAAAGAGAAGCTCGGCTAAAAATCTCGTTAGAGGTTATGATAGCCTGTTGGTATATCGCCGCCATTAGTTTTTTTTTTTTTTTTTTTTTTTTTAGTTAGGCAGAGCTAAGTTTTACAGTGTAGTTGTTATAAAATCGAAATAAATCAAAGCAGACCTATAGGAACATTGAAAATTTGTACAGGGGTAGCACAAGGTACGCAATTGTTCGAAGATAATTAAGTTTGAAATTAATTTTTTTTACTAAGTCGAAATTATATTATTTTATTCTGTGGTATCTTATTTGATAAATTTTTTTTTATATTATTTTATTTAATTTTTCTTTATTTTTTTTATATTAATTTGTTTTTTATTTTATTTTACTTTATATTATTTTTTATATTTTTTAATTATTTTATTTTATTTTATTTTATTTTATTTTATTTTATTTTATCTTATTTTATTTTATTTTATTTTATTTTATTTTATTTTATTTTATTTTATTTTATTTTATTTTATTTTATTTTATTTTATTTTATTTTATTTTATTTTATTTTATTTTATTTTATTTTATTTTATTTTATTTTATTTTATTTTATTTTATTTTATTTTATTTTATTTTATTTTATTTTATTTTATTTTATTTTATTTTATTTTAGTTTATTTTATTTTATTTTATTTTATTTTATTTTATTTTATTTTATTTTATTTTATTTTATTTTATTTTATTTTATTTTATTTTATTTTATTTTATTTTATTTTATTTTATTTTATTTTATTTTATTTTATTTTATTTTATTTTATTTTATTTTATTTTATTTTATTTTATTTTATTTTATTTTATTTTATTTTATTTTATTTTATTTTATTTTATTTTATTTTATTTTATTTTATTTTATTTTATTTTATTTTATTTTATTTTATTTTATTTTATTTTATTTTATTTTATTTTATTTTATTTTATTTTATTTTATTTTATTTTATTTTATTTTATTTTATTTTATTTTATTTTATTTTATTTTATTTTATTTTATTTCATTTTATTTCATTTTATTTCATTTTATTTTATCACGTTATGTCACAAGGGGAACGCCGCAGGGTTGTGTTCTTTCCCCGATTTTATGGAACCTCACAGTCAACTCGTTGCTACGTGACACAAGCTGGGTAGGCGGGAAGATAGTTTCATACGCAGACGATTTAGCTATTGCATTCAGAGGCAAGTTCCCACAAACTCTGTGTGACCTGATGCAAGTAGCACTGCGAGAAGTTTCGACGTGGTCCTCTCGCTGCGGACTTATTATCAACCCGGGGAAAGTGGAACTTGTCCTCTTCACCAACCGGTACAAAATACCGCCACTAAGCCTACGAGAACTATATGGCACGCGCCTGGGCTTGTCGGATAAGGCCAAGTTTCTAGGCATAGTTCTGGATAGGAAATTGAATTGGAAGGAGAATGTTCTTCAGCGCCAGAAGAAAGCTTGCATCGCTCTTTACACATGCAAAAGAGCCATTGGCCCCAGAGTTTGCAGTTAGATCTATACGGCCATCATTCGCCCAATCATGCTGTATGGAGTCGGCGTATGGTGGCCTGCGCTGAGCAAGGCAACATACCTGAATCTGTTGCGGAAAGTCCATAGATCCAATATGATATGTATAAGCGGTGCGCTAAGGACTACGCCCAACGAAGCCCTCCAGGTCATTCTGGGCATTTTGCCACTTGATCTGGAAGGGTTTCGGTCAGCGGCGGCATCAGCTCTGCGCCTAAGAGAAACCTCCAGTTGGGGTGCGGGTACTATTGGACACTCCAGTATTCTGGAATCTTACAGCTTTCTCCCTCTAAGCACAGATCGTTGTGCGACCACTACAGTCGGGGATAGCTGTTTCAAAATAAACATTCCCAGCAGAGAAGACTGGGAGAGGACAGATTGGTGTCCCGAAACAAATTGTCACTTCCATATACACCGACGGCAGAGTTGGAGGAGGGTTTTATTCAAGGGATTTGGACCTTGAGCTCTCCTTCAGACTACCTGATCATTGTAGCGTCTTCCAGGCGGAAGTCTCGGCAATCCTGGACGCCGCGGCCTGGTTAAGCAAACGTGTTATCCGAGAAGATATCGCTATTTTCAGCGATAGCCAAGCGGCAATCAACTCCCTTGGCTCATACACGTTCAACTCTGAACTGACGCTCAGCTGTCGTCGATCTCTTCAGGAGATGTCCCAACGGAACCACGTAAACCTCATATGGGTCTCGGGACATAGGGACATTGAGGGAAGCTCTAAGGCAGACGAGCTTGCCAGGCAGGGCACGACCAAGCAGGTTCTTCAGGATAAAGAGCGCTTAGGTATGCCGTTTGCCACATGCAAACTAATGCTGAAGGAGCACACACTCCGTCAAGCCAACGAAAGATGGCTGCAATCCCCACGGTGTCGGATATCGAAGAAAACCTAGACGCATTTATGCCCTAACTAGGAGGGAAATCTCCATATTGATAGGGGTATTAACCGGTCACTGCCTCATTGGTAGGCATGCAGAAAGGCTAGGTGTCCCTACCGACGATGCTGCAGGAGTTGCAAAGATGATGAGAAGGAGGAAACAGTGGAGCACCTCATCTGTAACTGCCCGGCTTTAAGCGGCGCGAGAACGCGCTTTTTGGGAGTTCCGTTCCTGGATAGCCTAAGCCAGATCGCGGAACTGGACATAAAGGACTTGATGGGCTTCATAAAGTCATCTAAGGTGTTCGAGGAGGAGTAACGGTGTCGGTTTAGGAGTGTCAGTCCCGGGATTCTGCTATGTGGAAAATCCCAAGAACTCAGGGATTTTCCATATGGCTGGGTCCCGGGACTGACTTTCCTTGTGTTGGTGGCATCACAACGGGCCTTTCAAAACTGGCCTAAGTGTGCCTCTGCGGCAGCCACTTGAACCTAACCTAGCATTGTGAATAACATCTTTCAAGAATAAAGGCAATTACGACACGTGCTTATTGTAGCTTTTGCTATAAACCACCTGAGAAAGCCTATCAATCAAGTTATTCAAGGGGTCAAAATTCAATTCACAAATAAAAATATAAAGTTACTCATACGCCATGGGTGTGAACTTCAATTTATTATTTTTTTCGTTCAGAAAAGAAGTCCATAGACTGTAGAATAATTAAATATGCGATCTAGCTGAATTTGCATTGCTATCTTTTCGAAATTCGCTATACATATATGTATGTAAAAATGACCCCACTTTCAAAAATGAGTATTAAAAATTTTTCCTTGGTACTTTTAATTATAAAAATCTTAACTCTATCAATTATCTTTTGTGCTACATTTTTTTTAAATATTTAATAGTTAATGCCTTAATTTCTATACACTATCGTATACATTAAGTACTCATAAAAGTAATACTACTTAGTTGCTTAACCTATTCCGTTCGTATTGTTTGTCTTGCTTTGGAATCGCCTTTTCAACTTAGCCAGCTGAGTATGTACTTGTTTCTTCTTGTACATACTTGCTTTGTTTTAATTTCTATGATATTTCTATTGTTTTGTGTTCTAGCAATACACACTTCCATATGCACATGTGTATGAATGTGTTTTCGTTCATTTTTGTTGTGCATCATAATCTACATACATGCCTAAGTACGAGTCCATACATACATATTTATAAGCGAGCATATAAGAGCTTTCGTTCATTTTGTTTATGTTGTTGCTGTACAAAGGAATCATATCATAATAAAGTTGTTGAACTATTTTACATTTCATATTCATATCCAGAAACATACATACTTCTGCAACATATAAACATATACATAAGGGTGGGTTGGAAAAATATGTAATTTGAAAATTTTTATTTTATTTTATTTTGATTTATTTTCTTTTACTTTTTTATTTTAATTTATTTATAATTTAGTTATTGTGTATATTGGTCATTATATTTACGAACTTTGAAAATTTTTGTGGACTTTTGACCAGTCGAATAATTTTTATCAAATTATTCTTTTGTGTTTTTTGGCGAAACCAAGTTGAAAAATGCTACATACAAAACCAACTTGATCTCGTTGAATGATCTTGTCAAACCGCTTTGTACTGATGCTTAGAAATTTTCCATCGCCTTTACTGGTTATAGCACCAAGGAGAGGAGATTAGGAATTTCTAAACCGCAGTGTGTAACCATTACGCCAATCGCTGCTTAGTGCGCCTGCAAGCAAATTGCAACTATATATTCGCGTATTTTTGTTGTTAATTTTATATAAAAAAACTCAAAAGAATAATTTGATAAAAATTATTCGACTGGTCAAAAGTCCAAAAAAATTTTTAAAGTTCGTTAATTTATTTGTTTTTATTTTATTTTTTTTTTGTATTACTATTATACTTTTCATGAACATTAAATGGTACTAGAGTTCGCCCAGTGGTTGAAATTCAACCACAAAATCTTATTTTGCTTTCCTATCTTTTTGCTATTTCTTAAATTTTCCTTTCTTTTCCATATTTTGTACATTTTTGGTTTCTATACATTCCTGATCATTTTGCCATTTCCTCCCTCTTTACACCATTCAGTAATATAGGTTCAATGTTGATAATTATTTATTCTTCTTAGTTCGTCTTCATACGTATTTCTTTCCTTTTCTTTGCTATCTTTTGCTTTTATTTCCTTTCCTTTCCTCTCCTTTCATCTCAATTTATATCTTTTGATTTTCTTTCCTTCCCTTCTCTTTTCTTTCCTTTTCTCTTTTTTCATTACATTTTATTCCCCTTCTTTCTTTCTTTCTTTTCTGTTCTTTTCTTTTATGTTCCTTTCTTTTCGTTTCTTTTATTCTCTTACCTGACCTTTCTTTCCATTTCCATTACATTCCTTTTTCCTTTTACTTTCTTTTTCTTTGCTTTCCTTTCGTTTCGTTTGCTTTAGTTTCCATCATTTTATTCATTTTTTTTTTTAATTTCATTTCTTTTCTTTTATTTTTTTTCTTACCTTTATTTTCTTTCACTTTTTTCCTTAGATTTCTTTTCCTGCCATTTCGTTTCCTTACCTTTCCTTCCCGTACCTTTCCTTTTCTTACCTTTCCTTTCCTACCAATTCCTTACTTTTTTCCCCTCGTAACTCCTTTAGTTTTCTTTCTTATCCATTCATTTCATTTACTTGTTTTTTATCTTTTTATTACCTCTCTTTCTTTTTTTTCTTTATTTTTATTTTCATTTATTTTCCATACTTTTCTCCTCGCTAACTTTTCTTTCCTTTCTTTTTCTCTTCTTTTCTTTCTTTGTCTTTCTCTATTTGCTTTTCTTTTCCACTCCTTTACCTACATTACATTTCCTTTCTTCTCTTCCTTTTTTATTTTCCATTCCTTTCTTTTTCCTACCTTTATTTGCCTTTGATTTTTGTCTAATATTTTCCGTTCCTTACCTTAACGTACCCTTATTTTCCTTTTATCCATACAGTTCCCATTCTTTCCTTTCTTTTATATTTTATTTATTTCATTTTGTTGTATTTTTATTTATTTTATATTATTCCCTTTCCTTTCATTTCCAACAAATTTTATTTTTTTACTTTCAATCACTTTTCTATTTCTGATTTTACTTTTTTTTTAATTTTATCAATTTTCCATTTTATTTTATTTCACTAAGTCTACCCACGAAGGGCCTTGTGTATGATCTAGCTTATTTGTGCTTTTTTTCAAAAGCATTTGCTTCTCTGAATCCCCACGCACAGATTTTGTTTTT
This sequence comes from Campiglossa producta, assembly GCA_964058755.1. Classification (NCBI taxonomy): domain Eukaryota; kingdom Metazoa; phylum Arthropoda; class Insecta; order Diptera; family Tephritidae; genus Campiglossa; species Campiglossa producta. The sequence continues at coordinate 88,616,292 of CAXKVI010000004.1, read as the reverse complement.
GTAAACACTGTTTGTACCTAAGCTCAATAAAGTTGACGCGCTGGCTCATGTTATCTTATTGCTGCCAACAAAACAACTTACCCTACTGCAATGAATGCAAACACATCAATGCAAGTGGTCATACCTACATACACCCATAACAGCGGGTCTATAAAGCGAATGCGTGTATAGCACTGGTAGTGGTGTGATTTTCAAATCATATTATAATTAATTTTTTTTAATTTTTCGTTTGTTGTCGCACACCCTGCTCGGCGAGAGATATCGATACATACCTTATATACTTTAGAATTGTGGTTATTGCAAAAAAAGGAGAAAGCTGTTATGTTTGCGCATTTATATATAATAGTTTTATTTTATTTTATTTTATTTTATCTTATTTTATTTTATTTTATTTTATTTTATTTTATTTTATTTTATTTTATTTTATTTTATTTTATTTTATTTTATTTTATTTTATTTTATTTTATTTTATTTTATTTTATTTTATTTTATTTTATTTTATTTTATTTTATTTTATTTTATTTTATTTTATTTTATTTTATCTTATTTTATTTTATTTTATTTTATTTTATTTTATTTTATTTTATTTTATTTTATCTTATTTTATTTTATTTTATTTTATTTTATTTTATTTTATTTTATCTTATTTTATTTTATTTTATTTTATTTTATTTTATTTTATTTTATTTTATGTTACTTTATTTTATTTTATTTTATTTTATTTTATATTATTTTATTTTATTTTATCTTTTATTATTTTATTTTATTTTATTTTATTTTATTTTATTTTATTTTATTTTATTTTATTTTATTTTATTTTATTTTTTTATTTTTGCTTCTCTGACTACCTACCCACAGATTTTGTTTTTGTAAACACTTTGTGTAAGCGCCATGAAGTTGACGGGCTCGTGCTTATTATAGTAAACAAAACAACTCTCGTTTTCAGCAACAGCAATCAATGCAATTTTTCATGACTACACACACAATTGCATTGAATGCAAACACAACAATGCAAGTGGTCATACCTACGTACATTCACACATAACAGCGGCTCTATAAGGTGAATGCGTGTTTAGCATTTCATAATATAATTAATTTTTTTTTTAATTTTTGGTTTGTTGTCGGCCACCCTGCTCGGCGAGACATATCGATACATACCAAATTTTATATACCTTAGAATTGTGGTTATTGCAAAAAAGGGAGGAACCAGTTATGTTTGCGCATTTATATATAATAGATTATAACCTTATTCCGATGTTTGTAAGTATGAGAAGAAGGGATGGACCCATAAATAAGTATACCGAAATGATCAGGATGACGAGATGAGGTGATTTAGCCATGTCCGTCTGCCTGTATGTCTGTTTGAACGCGAAGTAGTCCCTCAGTTTTTGAGATATCTGGCCAAAAATTTATACTAATATAGAAATCATTTGTCGGAACCGGCTAGATCAGACCACTATATGGTATAGCCCCCATACAATCGATTGTTCCGATTAACGGATTTTGGGTTATAACTCCTGTAATAAAACAGGTAGGGACGTGAAATTTTGAATCTATTACTCTTTATGTACGTGAACTAATTTTTCACATAGGCCCCACAAAATCGAGGGCTAAAACTCATGCAATCGATTGTTTCGATAAATGGGCTTTGGGCCATTTTTTAGGTGTGCATGTTTTAAATAACGTGACTAATATTCATGAAAGGCATCAAGCCTTGGGCACAGTCGAAGACAGCCCTTACTTGTTTTTTTTTTTTTTTTTTTAATTTGGAAAATTTTTGGAAGTTGAAAAATTAATCGCAGTCTAACGTACGCACACTACACACCCATTGTAATATATGTGCATTCATACTATAACAGCAGAGTTCATAATAGATTTACAGTTGCTCATAACATATTTATGCACATTTACTTACACATCTGTACGTATGTATGTACTCATATGCATGCATGTATCTCATCTACTCGTAAATATATCGTTTATATGATCTGCATAGTTCAAGAGCCCTTCAACGTTGAGCTGCCGCTATTTTGCTATTGTTTTAAAGCAAAAAATAATACTGTCAATATGTATTTGGGTGTGCACCACTTTGTGGTATTAAAAATTGCACTACTTTATGTACAATTGTATGGTGGTTTTAAAAACGTTAACGCGCCTTGTTGTATGCAATGAATTTGTACATTAAGTAGGACAATACAATGAAGAGCCAAGTATTTATTCGTACACTGTGAGTGATAAACACACAAACTTAAATGGGCATTAAATGTAAAAGATATTTGTATTGCAGATTCCAATTTAAACTTAAAACTTAAAACAAAAGGCAATGCTTGGAGTGTAAAAAGAAAAAAAAAAATAGTGAAAGTACAAAAGTTATGTAATTATAAAAGTAGTAAATCTTAAAGTGCGAGATTAGTTTATCATTCATTTAAGCAAAAGCTTAGCAAACTCCCGATACTGATGCCACGTTTCATATTTATATGTGCGAACTTGCCTAATTGCCGAAGTTTCCTACAAAAATGAAGCAAACTTCTTTCATGTTTTGCTGAAAGGGTTTTCAAAATTTTATATACAAGTGTTGATGATAGTTTAGCATTAAATTAAAAGTACACCAAGGTTTTGCTCATCAATTACAATTTTTTGGCTGAACAACCATGAGGAGTCATATACAAATGTAGAATTTAGTTGGTTTTCATAAGAGAACACTGAAAAAATCGCCTACCATATGTACTTACTTACTTAAAATAACCTTTTAACCGTCTAGGGCGATTTTTGCCTAATATATCCTTAGAAAATTCTATTACGCAGGTCAACAACAATTTAATCCCTTTCTAAAAAGTCATGCTAAATTGTGGCAACCCTCTAGTATTCCCTTACATATTCCTCCTACTCTTTCGAAGTCCTTCGCTATTAGTGTCGACTATTGCGTTACAGTTTTGGTCTATATTTATTATAGTTGTTGTGTGAGTTAAATCAAAGATGTTTCAAACACATTCTATCGTAAATCTTCGAAAGTAGATTTTCGAAACTGAAATGGGAGAAAGTAACCATATCCCGTACATATGTTTTTGTGTTATGTAACGGGATATGAATCATGGTATGACGACTTACACTTTCACACGCATATAAAAGTTGTGTCTGAGATTTTCATTTGGGGGACACGCCAGATGCATTAGCGTGGCTTGATATTTTTCTTAGTACGATTCTTAGTACCATTCCACTGCAAAATATTGTGCAGTTAATTCTTTCTACTACGAATAATAAAATAAAATAAAATAAAGTAAAAAAAAAAAAATTTAATTAAATTAATTTACTAAATTTAATTAATTAAATAAAATGAAACAAAGTAAAATAAAATAAAAAACAAAACAAAAAAAAATAAAAAAATAAAAAATAGAACAAAAAATAAATAAAAATTAAATAAATAAATAAATAAATACAAAATAAAGCAATATAAAAAAACCGCGTGTAGCCAGTACACGTGAAAGAAGTTAACTTCTTAAATTCAGAAATAACGAAATATGAACAAGGTGTATTCGAGAATAGTTTAGATTCACGATTTCTTACTTCCGGGATGTGGACCAGGGAACCGACTAATTGGAAAATATCTTATACATGGTGCGTTTTCCTTCAAATTCGGTACGTGTGTAGAATTATGCCTAAATTAACAGGGGCTAATACGAAGGGGATATACATGAAGAGGGGCGTGGTAGAAGGAAAGCGGGGAATGAAAAGAAAAAGGGAGGGAGATATTGTGAAAGGGTTGTAAATTGCGGTTAGGTGGCAACACTAAGTGGCAACCCTGCGTGAAATTGACATATTTGGAATACAGCCGAAAACACCTTTCACTTGATACCCATATTGGCATATCTAGCTCTATATTAAAACAAAATGGGGATAGATGGCAACCCTGTAAACGGCCCTAAGTGATCTTAGAATGAATAAAATTGTCTATATGCCAAATTTTATCCAAATCGGTCCAGCAGTTCCCGATATATACGAAAACATAAATAGATTTCGGTTAGGTGGCAACCCTAATTTGCAACCCTGCTTAAAATGATCATATTTGCATATTTGGAATACGGTCGAAAATGCCTTCCATTGATACCCATATTGGCACATCTAACTCTATATTAATAAAAATTGAATGGTGGCAATCCTATAAACCTTCATAAGTGGCAACACCCATGAATTCTGCTGGGGCTAACTATTACAATTTGTGCAATGTTAGCTAGATCCTAGAATTTCACCTCCTATTTGATTTGCACAGCTAAACAACGTGGTGTAAGTCGCCTACGCCTGAAAGTCTTCAACATACGCCTGAAACTCGGCTACAATTTCTATTTCCGTTGCATAATCAGCCATTTTCTCAAATTTTACTCTCAATCAAAACTTCATATCACCGCCTAAGAAGTTAACTTCAAAAATTCAATTAAATTAAATTGAATAAAATGAAATAAATAAAATTTAAAAAAATTAAAAAAAATTAAAAAAAAATAAAAAATATTAAATTAAAAAATATTAAATTAAAAAAATTAACTTAAAAACAATAAAACAAAACAAATAAAAAAATAAAAATTAGAATAAGAAAATTGAAGTAATATAAAAAAAAAATAAAATAGAAAATAAAAAAGTAAAAATAATAAATAAAATAAATTGAAATGAATTAAAATAAAATAAAATAATTTACAATAGAATAAAACATAATAAGTATAAATAAAAAATGAAGTAAAACACAAAATGAAATAAAGTAAAAGGCAAAGCAAAACACTATTATGTTACACATATACATACATTTTTACAAGTTAGGACCACTGTACTGCAAGTGAATGGTTTATTCCCATACCACTTAATGTATGCCACTTACTTATACGTTTGCTCGCCCGCCATAAGCCTTTTTCTCCCTTATCCCACACATATCCAATAACTTCGTTTTGTTGGCGCTACTTTTCGGTAACTATGTTTGGTATGACGAAAGAAAAACTATGAAAAAGTACACCAAAGCCAAAAGCAGGAGCACAGCAACTCTACAGTTGAGCAATCGAATATGAGTTGAAGGAGCTTTTCTACCCGCACACTGGATATGTGTGATTTCTCAGTCAAGTGATTGTGTGCAATTGAGTGTGTAGGCTTGTGTTCTCGCTTGAATATAGGTGAGTATGTTTTGTGTGCGAGTTTCGACAAAAAATCAAAATGCAATTTCACATTTCTAAGCCATAAAGTTCACATAAAAATTCCATTGGTTTGGTGGCTAGTCTGTGGCTGGCTAACCGGTTGGTTTTGCTTCTCGATTTCATATCGTTGGTTTCTTTTTTCGTATGCTGTTGTTGTTTTATAGTGATATTATTGCTGTATGCATGTAGCTGAAAATGTGTGATTTTCTTCTGGCGTACAGATTTAATGGCATGTTTGCTTCTGGCGCGGTTGAGCTCTTGGTTTATAGTTTTTCTTGTTGAGTATATCAAAAAAGCGTATGCTTAGATTACTTACACATGTGCAAAATAGCACATGTACAACAAATATCCGAAGGTTATAGATTTTAAGTCAACTAAATATGGCTAGAGGAACAGGAGCAGAAAGAGGAAATAATAAGTGGCAAGTTTATGTTCTACAAGAAACTTAAAGGGGGTATCAATGAAGCTTTGTATAGTGTATTTGAGTATTGGGTGTCAAAGAAAGCTATTTTCGGCCGTATTCCAAGGAAGATATTTGCTAGCAGAAATGCCACCTAGGGTTTCCACCTAATGGCATTTTAGCCCATTCTATAACGACCACTATCTAGGGATCCTATGGACGAATATGGATGATATTTTCTAAATGGACTTTCTACTTGGTGCGCTTTACAGGGTTGCCACTTATGTGAAGTTTTTAAAAATTGAATAATGAATGCCGATATGGGTATGAAACGAAAAGTATTTTACTTCGCATTTCAACAAAAATATTGCTACGGTGAGTTACCAGCTAGGGTTACCACCTTATGGTGTGTTGCTCTTGAGTTTTCCTACAAGTTGGCGGGGCCTACAGTTTTTTGCCGACTCCGAACGGCACTTGCAAAGCAAATGAATTTTTTGCTGAGAAGCTTCTCATGGCAGAAATACACCCGGAGAGTTTGCAAAACTACTGCCGAGGGGCGACCACGTTTTAGAAAAATTCTTTTTCTAAATAATTTTTGATGTTACTTTTGCCAGGCATCGAACCGCCACGACTTGGTGTAGAAGGCCGAACACTTAACCGCTACACTACGGCGGCCATGGGTATTAAGCCAAGGGTATATCCACATATCACGTCATGCTTAAAAGAAAATATTTTCAGGCAGGGTTACCACCTATATCCCTATATATATATATTTCTCATATGCTCTATTACGAAACCGTCTTGACACATTTCAAAGAAAATGTGTATACATATACACACAAATGTGTGTTGCTACTTATGAGGCCTTCACAGAGATGCCACCTATCTGGAATTCGGTAAATATTACCTAGGATATAACAATGAGGGTACATACTTTCTATCTTAGATTTAACTTAATAATTGCCGCAATTAAATTCGTATTAACTCATCAAAAGTATCAAAAAGTCGCGCAAGTTTCCGTAGAAATGAGGTGATAACACAAATACGTTTGTAAATCAATAACAAAAGTATGCCTCAGAATGTAATAACATATCACCACATAAATGCATGAAAACGGTAAATTTGCACAATGCTACATTACGAAGAATTTATAAATACATAAACAGAAATATGCGCCATAATTCCATCGCCTGTTATATTTGCACTGGCGCTGAAGCTTGATATACTCTTGCACTTTTGTATTCAATGTGCAGATTAAAATTGTGAGCAGAGGATAGAAAAAAACCGAGATCCTTGAAACCACTTGCAACCCACTTGAAATTTTTAATTTTTCCCCACAAAAGCCGCACTCGACGCAACAGCCGCGACCGCAGTAACAAAGACACAGCAACAGTGAGACTCACACACACACAGTCAAGATATAAGTATGAGGTAGTTTGTGAAGCAGGGGCTGCGGAAGATAAAGACGTTAGAAGAGGGGTATTAGGACGAGTATATGCATCACACGTACTATCATATTTATAACTTTACACACATACGTACAAATTGTGGGGTGCGACGCAGAGGTGACAACAACCGCAATGTTGTAATGTGGCTGACTGTCATTGCTACAGCAATGCAATGTGCAACGGCAACACAGCAAAGGAATTTCTGTAGTGCAACATGCAATTCGCGTCAATTTACGTTGCAATCTCAGCATGGCTCGAGGTACGGTGTGTGTGAAGGCGTTGAAAACGTTGTATGAATTTGCGTCAAACGTGAGCATATATGCGAGTGCATACAAAAGACGGAAATATTTTTGCACACAAATACCTACATATATAAATATCACAACTTGTATGGGAATGCACGGGAAAAATCGTATGTTTTTTATATGTAGTTATGAGAATGTGTGCAAACACAAATAGAGTATTAACTCAGATTCCACTATGGTAAAAACATTAACAACAAAAAACTGCAAACAATAAGCAATCGCCAAGTGGAAGTTGTTGTAAAATATGTTGTATCTTTTTCCATTTGCATTGGTTGTAGGTAAGTACCACAATAGCAACAAGCTGAATATCAACAGCAAATAAGAAAAAAAAACGAACATGCTCATATTAACTGGAGCTGCTCGTACTACAAGCGAGGAATAAAAAAGTAAGTAAGGTGGGACTATCTACGGTTGTGTCGTAAAGCTCATATCTTTCATGAATGCGGCAAAACTACAAAAAATTTAATACACCCTTTTTAATTTTATTTAACTTAATTTTGTTTAACTTGTTTTAATCAATATAAATATTTTTTTACTTTTGTTTTATTTTATTTTATTTTATTTTAGTACCTGGGTGATCGAGCTAACTATCTATATGCCAAATTGCATCCAAATTGGTCAAGTGGTTCCCCATATAACAAAAAAATAAATAAAATGCGATTAGGTGGCAACCCAGCTTGAGATTTACATATTTGAAATACGGTCAAATATACTTTTGATTTGATATTGATATTGACATATCTTGCTTAGTATACAAAAAATGTATATATGTGGCAACCCTGTGAACGGCCCCAAGTGGCAAAACCCACGCATATAATCTAAGAATGAATCATGCCACCTATAGTGCCCAATTTGATCCAAATCGTTTAAGCGGTCCCCGAGATATGAGAAAAATTAATAAAAAGCTGTTAGGTGGCAGCCCTAGATGGCAAACTTGCTTAAAACTTACAAATTTTGAATACAGTCGAAAATATCTTTCATTTGATAGCCATATTGGCATATTTTGCTCAATATTAAAAAAAAAAAAAAATATTGAGATAGGTGGCAACCCTATGTGGCCACCCTGATAGAAACCCTGTGAACCGCCCCAAGTGGCAACACCCAAGTGGAGGGTCGTAGAAAGAAGCATACTACCTGTATGCCAAATTTCATCCAAAGCGGGCAAACGGTTCCCGAGATACTCCAGGAAATACAAATATACAAGTATGTGTACATATATACACATATACACGAATAGCTCGTTTAAAGTTATTAGATATTATGTTATTTTATCTTATTTTATTTTATTTTATTATATTTTTTTTTAATTTTATTTTTTTTAATTTTATTTTATTTTATTTTATTTTATTTTATTATTTCATTTAATTCTATTTTATATCTTTTGTAGTTTGTTCATGGACGGTATGAGAAAGCATATCTCGATGTTAGCATAAAAAAACGCAATCATATCTTGTGCTCATTTTGCATTTTGTGAACTTTATTAATAAAGGCGCCAACATAATGCACAAAAACATACATAGTTGCATATCTACATATGTATATACCATACTCGTACAAGCAGCAAATCCACACTTCGGCTTCACATGTTTTTACCTAAGTACATATAAGCCACATTGTAAGCATGTATAAAAACGCAGCTGGAGAAATTTAACTTACTTAAAGCTATACTGATATGAGTCTTCACCATATTGAAGAAAAAACGGAACTTATGTCTCCTTGGAATAATAGAGCATTGAGAACTGAGAAAGGATCTTTTAATTCAATGTAAGAAGCGAGTTCTATTTCACGAAGTAATAGAACAAAACTTTTTTTTATGAAAATTTTATCTTTATTACTATATTTGCACACCTGGATATAAGTAGTGATCACGTCAAAACAGATGGTATTCATAAAACATAACCCAACAAACATCGAGCACCAAAAACTCAAACGTTTGAAAAAACATCTATTCTCAACTTTTTCTCAAATGTTGTTTATATAACAGGATTATTTGTTGAACTATATTAATTAAAAAAGTATTAAGTAAATCTTAACTGCATAAATGGAAACTCACTTTTTATTAAAATGGGTATTTGTTTTGCATGATTGGCATCTCTGAATAAATATTTCAATGAGAGCATGTGGATTCCATTTCGATCCACTCCGCTCAGTTTGAGAAACGTTTGAAAATTCTGCCGTTCTCAATTTGAAAATCAGGGAAAATCACATATTAAAAATGAGCCTTTTAGGTTGAGAACGCTATCAACGGTTATTTCGCCTCAAATTGAAAACGAACGTTTGAGATTTGAGAAGATAATTGGTTCTCAAATGCATCTCAAATTGAGATTAGCTAAAAATGTTTGTTGGGAAGCAACTAACTTTAATTTAGTTTTCATTAGAAGTGACCCAATAATCTCACCGAACCTTAAACAGGTTTGATGATCTAATTGCATTTAAACACTAATAAAACATGTTCTATTGAAACACAAACAAGCATACATACAAATTATCATACTTAAGTGAATACATCTTCAATAACTTGTCAGTGCCTCATCGAGTGCAAATTATCGTCAGTGATAAATTACCGTGAACGCGTGTCAGTAGCACTTAACGCGGCACACAACAACACTCATCTATACAGTAGTACTTACGTTTGTGTCTGTAGTTATACACTGTTAAGATCTACGCTCATAATTTGCTTTAAAAACTCATTTAATTAGAAAGGACGCAGCTGTCATAAACTGATTTAGTTAAATCAGTTGAAGCTGAGATGTGCTATAAAATAAGTTAAGATGAAGGAAGCAGCAGACGGAAGCTGCCAAAGGAGTTGATACATATAATTCTGGTACGATTTGACTGAGCGTAGAATATGAATTGAAGAATACAGCAGTAGAGTAGAGCTAGCGTTAGGAATAATGCTGCAACTATGAGTATATTTGTCATCTTTCTATATACGTACAAGGGTAAGGCGGCAACCAATGACAGTCCTTATGCGAAAACTATAAATCTTTAGCTTTCTTCGCTATTTTTTGTTTTTTTTTTTCAATGAAATGGTGGCAAAGAAAAACTTAGCTAGAAATGCTTATGAAGAAGCTGCAGACTTATATTTGTATTCATCCGTGTATACAGAACGTAAGGTATAGAATGTCACATACCGATGTTTGTACGCAATTTAATGCAAGTGTAAAATGCATATGGATGTTATCTTTGTATGTTAGCTTCTTTCTTACCTCCCTGGAACTATTATGGTAACAAGCAAAAAAAAGTTAAATTAATTACGCACAAAAAATGCAAGGCTATAAACATTATTTCCGACTTTACGGCGTAAATATACTAAACTGTTGAACATAGCAAGCATCAAGCGAATCAGCTAGGCAATACCAGCTTAGCTGCGCCAAGATGTATACACCGACTTACATACTGACAGTTGGAGCTGGAAAACTATCGATGGCAATATCGATACTTTATATAGGATTCTTGTGGGGCACTATCGATGTTTTTGTTACGATAGCTAAATATCGAACATTTCAAAAGTTTTCAAATTCCTAACGTGACATGATAAGCTATTATGTCGTGAGATTATGGATTGACATGATATGATATAAGATCACATGGTGCCATGTGATGATGGATTTGATGTGATGCAATATACCTGACATGAGAAGCTTCTCAGCAAAAACTCATTTGCTTTCGTTAGAGGTTATGATAACCTCTTGCTATATCGCCGCAATTAGTTTTTAATATACCTGACATACGATGTTATATGATATGTTTGACAAGCATGACTGAATAAGATGTGACATTGTTTATTTATTTAAATTGTGTCGATAGAATCAAGACTATCGATAGTAGTTTTAAAAATATCGACAATATCACAAGTCGGGAGTATCGATAGTTTTCCAGCACTACTGATAGTATCTAATAAATATCAAATGTATAATCGCATCAGCACGGCAGAGGAAAATTAAACTTCAATTGTAGCGAAACGCTACCTAGAGCATCAACAGTATGTATGATGTAATGATTAAGAAGTTGGATGTTTTACACAAGATATTTTCACAGTTGTTGTTTTTTTGCAATATGTTTTCAAAATTAAAGTAATTCAAGGTAAATACTGATGACAAAAAATATTAGAAATCCCTTTCCTTCACCTCCTTACCTACAACTACCTTTACACAAACATTATTCCCATTTACACGAGCAACGAAGTATTGGCCAACTTATTAGCAAAATGTTGACTCTTTCTATTTCAGAAATTCCATTTCTAGGAATATTCGTTAGCCCCAACCATTGTTCAATTAATGAGCCTCTTGACAGTTTAGTTATGTTTTTGCTTGTTTGCGCTTTCCTTAGCTCCTCGACTCGACCCTTTGACTCTCAAGCCATACGTTTTCTGCTTACAAGTTTGAATTTTTGCTTGTACTTTTCCAGAGCTTTTCATCTTTTTAACGTTGTCGTCGTTTCGCTTTGCGCTATTTTCTGTTGCATGCTGCTGCATTTGCCACTTTTGTCATAGTTCTTGTTAGTGCGTTGTTCGCGTTCCAATTTTCGCTGTCGTTGTTCTTTTTGTTGTTCATGTTACTTTGAATGCTGTTATGTCCTAAGTATTTTTGTTCTTGTTATTATTTGTGTGATTTATGACTTGTGCCACACAAAAGTGTTGAGTAATATTTTTTTTGCGAGTTTATGCTAAATTTTTTCAAATTCATTTTTGCTTCTCATTCTATTAGTTATTGTTGTTGCGTGTTTGGCTCAGCGCTCAATCTTTACTAGTTTCTCAGATGATTTTTTTCTTAAACGGGTGTAAGTAAGTGAAATCTCTCACTATTTAAGCTTTAATTGAAACGAAACGAGGTGAATATATAAAAAGATGAGACCTTTAACTGTAAATAGTTTAACGCAGTCATTTGTTTTATTTTATTTACTTGTTCGCTTCACCACCAAAGACTCGATTTTTAAATTTTTGGTTTGCCTTTTTATTTGAACTCGCTCTCATATCAACGTATTAGAAATGCGATTGCAAATGCCGTCAACAACTCAAAAGCTAGAAGCAAAAGCCGTATGTATATAGATCAGGCCTAGGCACCTAGTGGGACAGTTGCCCGAAAATCTGAGAACAAAATTCACACGCTCTTTGCTTGGGCTCTCGAACAATGAACCGCACTGACTAATTAATGGATGTCATTGGTTATGCTCAGTCACTCACTTGCAAACAACGACTCAACAACATACGCACTTGCTAGTAAGCTTAGGAGCAAAAAGAGATAACATAATACAAACACACTTCCAATTCTGCCAGGTCCTGATATAGATTTGTTGGTATGTGTGGCTGTGCATAATCGGCCACTTGTAGATGCTTGACTTGAAGTTTTCGTGGTAAGTTTTTTTCAAAGAGTTTTTCGTTGTCCTACCATTTTTTGCATCTACATGTCGTCGCTCGCTTGACAGAAGCATGAATGTGCCAAAAGTAAAAGTTTGGGAAATCGTATTTGAAAGAATATTGCTCTCGCAATAATTTGACATTTTAGTTTTTGCAAGTTTTATTCTCATTATATCCTTTCCCCTGATATAGTTTTAACGTTAATATTCCTTAAACTTCTCGAGTTACGACACATTCACCTTTTAAAAATTTTCAAGTAAATTTTTATAAATTTTCATTGCGCCAGAATCCAGACGGCGTCTGCCGTCGAGTGCAACACATTCATGCTTTTGGCACAACAACGAACTTTTACACATTTGTGTTGTGCCAGAAACATGAATCAGAGATTGAACTACACACTCATGAAAACGAGAGGTTAAACACGTGAACCTATTAACTCAAATCTGGGAAATTTGCACATTCATGCCTTTGGCAAGCGAGTGACGATGTGGTATTGCTACCGGCGTACTCGCCCCTCAATTACAGTTAACATGGTGTATGTGTGTGTTTCTAAGGTGTGTGCTTTTGCTGGTTCGACGAATATTGAATAAATATGTGGATAACAAAGCTCCAATATAGGAGTAAACCGAAAAATCACAAACTATTACCTTCGACAGAATATTAATAATAGCTATTCTCACTTAGGCACTTATGTTAACTGGAGTAGATATTCTGTTTAAAACATATTTATTTGATATTTGTTGGTGCAACTTGTCATCTAGAGTGATAGCTGTTCTACGAACTTTTAATTCCTGTCGAGTTTTCCGGGAGCTCTGATGCATGAACGTATCATTCAATAACAACCAGCACCAAGAGCGTAAACTCGTGAGGCAGTCATACGAAACGGCTGCAGGAACTCAAAGGTAAATGACAGCCAATGGCTAACATTTAGAAACAATTCGATTTTATTTCAATTTTCGTTTAACAAATTAGGACAACCTGGCGGTAGAGAATGAAATTGAAAGAAGTAAACCGTAAAAAAAAAAAAACAATTCGAAAATCGAACCAGATAGTAGGAGCATACGGTATTTTATGGAATGACTATTTGTTTCCCTAGTGACTAAATAGAAACTTAAAACGTGTTTTAGAACTCAGTTGCAATGCATTCTTCATCAACAAAATTCCGGTAGGTGGTGCACGGATCGAGCTATTTTCAAAAAATCGTTTGCAATGGAGATGGATCGGGCAATCGATTTTTAACTGTTTTCCTGGCCACCTAGGGATTTGAAGTTAGGACATGATGACAATATAGTTTGTAAAAATCTAAATTCCGCTAGATAGCGCGCTGATCGAGATGTCTTGCTATCGATGTTTGTAACCACGATTTCCTTTAGTTATATCCGGTTATAGCCGAGTACTAGAAATCGATAAACAAATTTCAGAGTTGACAGAAAAGTTATCAATAACACCTATTGGTACTCTAGACGCCTAATAGTACATTTAAATCGCACCAAATTTGGCGAATTCAAATGAGGCAGTTCGACACCGTTTACATTGGCAAATTTGCATTTGGCTTCACCTTCCCTGCAAGAATCTTCTACTAGTCACCGAAAGAAAATGCACTACCGTGATATTTTAAACACCTGTTGAGTAATAATAAAAGAAGGGTCAAGAAGGCTTATGTCTTTTCCCAGTAGAATTGGCCCGCTTTCTTAAAAAAACTAGTAGAAATTGTTATTTACATTTGTGCATAGTGCAAAAGTTATCACACGTCAATTACCCATTAAGGTTCTTGCTGGGCAATTCTTAATGTGGAACACCCGCAGGTTTGCTATTTTGAGGAACTGTGGATTATATTGTTCGGCAAATGAGGCCAAATATAATGGAATTCCAAATTTGGCAAATGCAATTTGTATGGAAAGAGGCGCCAAATTTGTAATTTTTCGCCAATTTAGGCAGAAACCAAAAAAAGTTGATAAAAAAATTAAAATTTGGAGTCCACGTCACTAGGCCTTAACAAACCATATGTTGGGTTGGTAAATCCTTTCAAACTGTGCACGTAAACTATGTAGATACTTTAATAACTTACTTTAATTCTATAAAACAAATTTACCAAAAAAGTGGTTAGCTTTTGACAGTAACAACAAAAAATAGTCTGGCGGCTCTCAAAACAGGCTTTCCTTGTTAAGAATATGAAAAGTCGCATAGCAAATGTCAAATTCCAGCCTTTTGAATGTCACTGTAGCAAGCTACAATCCTACATTTATTGCAACCAAAGAATACTTTCATACAAACAATGTACAAATATTAACGTTGAGTGAATTTTACATATTTATACATAAGTAACTATTTACTTGTTAGCTGGGCCAAAAGTCAATTTTCCGCTAAATTTGTTTTCACTTTGTTATAACTCGCAAATCAGTTTGTTCATTATTTCGCTCTTTCTGTTCATAATTGTGACTAGTCATTTCAAAATAAAATTATATGAGGCTGTGATAGAGGGAAGAGGAGAGTAGGGAGCGTCGGAGTGGAACAGATATGTGGAGGATGGGAAATAGAGTGGGAGACATATAAATAAAGGTTTGCCGGCGCTGTTTGTATACCGATTTTTAGTTAAAGTTTTTGCTAGCACCTTATACTAAGTTCGCAAAAAAGTTCATTAAGGCGTCGAAAATTACATAACTTTAATATTTGGCTCATATTTACAAGATTGTGTAACTAATCTCCACCTTTGAATTTTTAAAAGGATAACAGGATTCTTTACAAGGATATTGATAAACATATTCACGTCAAAAGGACATTGAATTTTCAAAAATGTTTTAATAGATTTCGCAACAATATGTTTTCTTGCAAAAATAATTGAGTACATCTTGAAACTTTGCAATTGTAGTGCACTTTTTATAGGTCCTACACGGCGTATGAGTAACACCCCTTTTACATTATTCAAGTCTTGAAGAGTACACTTGAAAGCGTACCATCAACTCGTTTCAAGTTTTTCTTGCTATCTCTTTCACTCCTCCTTGTACCCCCATATTTTGTTTCATAATTGCTTTCAGGAAAAATTGACAAGTGTAGACACGAATCGAAAACACAAAAGAGAACGCCAGCAGAGTTGAAAGCAATACTTGACAAATGTAGAACCGGACTTACATTTACCTGTTCTTTTCATATACAAGTATGTACAGGTAAATTGTATTAATCTGTTTGGTCGATATCTCCGAAACGGATTAAAATATCGAAATAAAACTTACATTTCTCTCAGGCCCGCATGAACACGCTTCATTTGATACCCATATTGGTAAATCATCTCCTGTGCATCCTTAAATATTTGTTAACACATTTTTAGAAGCTTTTTAGAATACAATTTTGTAAAACACATAGGGTTTTGAAAAAGTTGTAGGATAATAATTTGAAAGCACATTACCTCCATATCCTTTAAGGATAATTAAAAAAAGTTATATTTAGCCTATATTTCAATAATCATTTAAATTAGTAACCACATATTCACATTTTGTTGAAATGTTTCGGGAGGCGCTGCAATCTTTGAACCTTTACAGGATATTCTGAGCATCTGGTTGAAAAATAAAAATACCGATTGACTAATTATTTTGGGATCATTTTTAGATAATTTTGGGGTAATTTTCGGATCATTTTGGGTACATTTTAGGGTGCATTTGGGATCATTTGAGAATAATTTTTGGATAATTTTGGGATCATTTGAGGGTCTTTTTTTGGGCCGTTTTGGGTTCAATTTCGGATCATTTCGGGAACATTTAAGGGTCTTTTTCGTATCATTTTAGGATTATTTTAGAATTATTTTAGGGTCATTTTGGGATCATTTTTGGCAAGTAAAGTTAGGGCTAAATTGATAGCACCGGAAATATTCAATACAGCTAAATTTTGCTACTCATGCCTTTGTAGTTTTGTGTTTTTTGGTTACGTTTTATTCTTTCGTGAATTTCAATCAAATCGACCAATTCACATTTTACGCTGCTGTGCACAAAGTAGTTGCTATTGTTTTTGTCTGTTTTCCATTGTTATTTGTCTCAAAGGACTTTACTTACCTGCACTTTGCTTAGGTTCACTGCTTCAAGATTGAGTGGCTGCACATTTGTTTTGTTTCTAGAAATTGATTTATGCTTATGATTTGATTTAGTAAAAAAAGTTTGTTTGGCTGTCGCTTCCATTATTTTTCCCAAAAGTGCGTAGAGTCTGGGGAAAGAGATTTACATAGCTGGGGAGTGCCGATTTATTACGTTTATTTTTATTTGCTCGACTGATGTTGAAAGGTTTTTTAAGGTTAGTTCAATCATATTTGAAGTAACTATTTGCAGTTTGAGCTTTTATTTTGATGAAAAGTCTGATTATTGCGATTGAGATTGCTGAACTTTAGCAAATGTTTAGGGCTAAATGGCTTCAGTTAAACTTAAAATTACCAAAATCAGTACATATGTATATACATAACTGCAAAATAATGTTGAATGTCTTTTTTTCGACATAAAGTATCTAAAGTAGCTGTTAAAATTGTTGTTGTTTTTTTTATGTTTCTAGCAAAAGCTTTTCTTTCTTTCGCAAAATCCTCACCTCAATCTTGGCACTATAAACCGCAAAGCACTGCCAATTCAACTAAAACCCAGCTCAGCTTTGACCCAAAAATTCAGCGAAGCATATTTAATGGGGATCTTCTTGACTTGCAACTCTTACTACTCACCGCCACTTGAGATGTTCCGTCAACCAATTTCCTTTCACAGTCTCTTCCACAAGTTAGTTCATTGAAAACTTTTGTCAAATAATGTAAGTAAACTTTTGACTGAAGTGTTTATGTTGCCCGGATGACACAAAAATGACAAACGCAACAACAACAAAACAAAAACATCAACAAAAACACCCAAAAACAAAAACATTATTCACTTCAATCACGCGGGAGTTTGCTCGTTTTATATCTACTCACTTTAACAGCATATATGTACGTATGTATGCTCCTATGTAATCCACCATGTAGGGAAAATTTTTAGTTTTAGAGGAAGGGAAGATTGGGGCTAGCTCTAGCCGTTGATAGTTTTGCACTCTACTGAAGCTTCTTTATACATACATATATAGTGATTTATTTTATTTTATTATGATTTTTAATTTAATTTAATATTATTTTTTTTTGTATTTATTTTTTTTTTTTTTATTTTATATTTATTATTATTTTTAAATAAATTTTATTTTATTTTAATTTTTTTATTTAATTCTTTTTTAATGTTATTTCTTTATTTTATTTTTTTATGTTATTTTATTTTATTTTATTTTTTTTTTAGTTTAACTTAATTTTGTTTTATTTTATTTTATTTAATTTTATTTCTTTAATTATATTTTATATTTTTTTATTTTAAATGTTAGTTTTGGCGACCTTTCTGCTTCATATGTTTTTTATTTGCCGGCTCGAGGTCTGATTATTTGTAAAATAAAACACGGATGTTTTAAATTATTTTTCCAATATATTTTAGTTATACACGATAACCGTCCTCAGGGTGAGCTATTAACAAACATAGAATACAAAATAACATATGTATAATTTACAGTTTGTTATTATTGTTGTTGTTATATTATATGGCTGAGGGAGTTGGCCGGGGGTGCCGGTTCGAATCCCACCTGAACCAAAGACTTTTTAATTTTATTTAATTTATTATTTTTATATTCCATCAAGTCTCGTGAATTGTGTTTTGGTAGTGACACTCTGTATGTATTAAGTGTGGTGAGCACTTTGGCCCTCAAAATTGTTGTTACACCTGATATTTATTCTTTGGTGGTGAGCACTTGGGCTCTGAGGCATTGCCGACTATTGGCTTACCTCATTTTGCTTGTGAAAACTCACGATTTGTGATTGCGACTATAAGCTATGTATTCCGAATATTGCATAAATTATCTGCGAATTACAACAATATGTAATGCAGATGAAATAAACGAAACCATGTTATGTCGCTTAAACAAACTTTATTTTTTTTCTTTTTTTACGGTTTTGCACACTACACTCAAAGAAAATATCGTTCTAAAACGAACGAAACAAGTCCAAAACTGAGAACATTCGCGCACGAAAGTCTAGGAAAGTCACGTTTTGACTTAACTCGTGAACGATGACCTTATTTTGAGAAAAGATTTTTCAAGAACAGGTTTTGTGTTCCATGAACACTTTGGACTTGATTTATGAACTTTTTTAACTTATTTTGAGAACGTATTGGGCTCATTTTAGGAACATTTTGGGTCAATGTAAAAAAAATCTAAAAAAAAATGATTCTTCAGAGTTCTAAATGACAATTTCTCACGTTGTTTTGTTGTTTGCCTCCACCGGGAGTCGAGCTTCCACTGCTTTGACTGCTGAACGCAGGTGTTTACCATCAGGCCACCGCGTACTTATGTTTGCCGGCGTCTAATTGCAGCTTTGTTCTATGACAGCAATGACAGTATCTTCGCTGTTGGATTTCTTCTGTTAAAGTTGTTTACAGACTAAATGCCTAAAAGGATGCAACGATGTTGTAACGTTCTCGTTATGTGTTCTGACGATAACACCGGCCGTTCTATTTTCGACAACATCGTTCTGATGACAACACCGACCGTTCTATTTTCGATAAATTCGTTGGCATTTCAATAATCTGGTTGTTATTTTGAGACAGGGTGGTATATTTTCAAGACCGAGTGTTTTTTATTTAAGACCAAAAAGTCAAGAACACGAACATCTAAAATTGAGACTGCGTTTTAGAACGGTGTTTTTCCCTGAGTGTACTGAAACTTCTTCATACATATGTTCACTGAGAGAAATGCATTGAATGTTGTGACAATATCACTATTGATAGCGCCGAGTTTGATGCAATATTCATTCAGAATGAGCGAGTTATCAAATATTATTTGCTCCCAATAAAAAGTAAAATGACATGTCAACCATTTCGATATGATGTACTATTTTTTTATATTTATGGATAGAATACTAATATATTTGAACGGCATGTCAATATCTATGGTCGTGATATGAATTTCTATTGTCGGTATATCCATATCCATATTTACTACATAGTAATAATGGTAGAGACAGCGTATTAATATATATGGACGAAATGTAAATTTTTTGTGGACGCATAATCATAATAGTTCAACAATTTTTACTATGGATTTTCTAACAATATTACAACTTGTTGGAGCGGTTTTTTTAAATTCAAAATTTTTTGAATTTCTTATGATTGAACATTTTTCTAAAAATTGTATAATATGCCGTAGCCGAATGGTAGAATACTGGGCTAACGTGCCAGAGGAGCATGGTTCAAGTCTCACTGAAACCAGATGTCAAATTATATAAAATTTTGTTTTTTTAAACTATTTAGAATTTATCAATAGTTTATATGGATACCATTTCAATAGTGATTTATCAAAAAAGCATTGATGAAACATCCATATTCATTGATGGGACAGAAATATCAATTTTTATTTAATGTGATATCAATAATTATGGATGTTCCATCCATAGATTTCCCTCCGTGTTGTGATTAATTTTTTATATATTTATATAATAGTTCCTGGGTGACCGAGCTTGCTCGGTGCTATCATTTTAGTGCTAACTTTACTTACCCAAAATGATCCCAAAATAGCCCAAAAATAACCCCAAAATAATCCTAAAATGATCGCAAAAAGACCCGTTCCCAAAATGATACGAAATTGAACCCAAAACGACCCAAAAATGATCAGAAAATACTCCGAAAATGATCCCTAAATGACCCTTAAATGATCCCAAAATTATCCAAAAATGATTCCCAAATGGTCCCAAAAGCACCCTTAAATGTACCCTAAATTACCCCAAAATTGTCCCAAATTAATCCAAAATTTAACCCAATAATGTTCTCAAAATACAAAACAAATTCAATACCGTTAAATGGTAGGTAACCCTGGGCGGCTACCCTACTGAAAATATTTTAGTTGGTATGTCGACGAAAATAACATTCATTTGTTGGCATATCTAACTCCATAATTTAAAAAAATTTAGATAGGTGGCAATCCCTTACACCCCCCAATCATACTATCTATATTCAAAATTTCATCTAAATCGGTCAAGCGGCTCCCGAGATAGTCTGGATATACAAATATACAAATATACATAAGGTAAAATAAATAAAACACAATCAGGTGGAAACTCATTTATTACCCATATTGGCATATGTTGCTCCATAATTTAAAAAAAATTAGATAGGGGGCAACCCTGTCTTATAGTCTTACAATCAACCATACTATCTATTTTCAAAATTTCATCCAAATCGGTCAAGCGGTTCAAATATACAAGTTTAGCTCGTTTAAAGTTATAAGATTTAGTTATTGCTGTTATTGGTCATTATATTTACGAACTTTTAAACTTTTGTGGGCTTCTGACCAGTCGAATAATTTTATCATACAAAAACTAAATTATTTTTTATATATTATTTTATTACAATTTTTTTTTTTTACTTTATTTAATTTTATTTTTTTAGCTTCTTACTTATTTCCCACAGGGTATTTAAGGAGAGAACACTTTTGTGAAAGCTTAATAGCAGCGAGTAGCGTGATAAATGTTTTGTTCCTTTTTTTGGAAATGCGTGCAAGGATTAGCAAACAGCTGTTTGTTGTAAAGTGAGCATTGGAAATCATTGCGGTATTCTAGGAAATTCACTTTAAACTTATACTTTTAAAAAGAGGCAAACACAAAACTTAACTCAATGAAATCAACACAACGAAAAGTGCCTTTGAAAACAACCACCAATGTAATACAAGAAGTCTGGGGAATGTCGATTGGTTGGGGGTTAGGTTTCCCTACGCTTACATATACGTATATGATACATAGATACGTAGCTGAAGGTAAGTACATACCCTGCAGCGAAACCTCAAACTAGTCTGAAAAATACTAGTATACAACTATAATTTTCTGTATGAGCCCATACTAGTCAGAAAATATCCATTTCATAATATTATACAACTAGAATTTTCTGGCTGAATTCATACTAGTCATTTCATACTAGTATACAACTAACTTTTTCTGGATAAACTCATACTAGTCAGGAAATATCCATTTCATACTAGTATACAACTAACTTTTTCTGGTTATAATTCACAGACGCTTTTTCGTGATAGGATAGATACAAATAGTCGCTGCTTTCTTAAGAACAAACATGAAAATAAAGGCAAATGATAAAATAAAGGGTAAGTCATGAAAATTCTGGATGAAATAATACTAGTCCAGGTTCAATCCTTTTTGGACTAGTATGGATCTAGTATATTTCATAATAGTCATTTTTGGTCTAGGACTAGTTCATTTTATGGAAATCATAATAGTCCAGGTTGAACTAGTATTTTACAACTAGTAGTATTCTAGTATATCATGACTACACCTTTTCAAGTTTATATCGAGAAATCATAAGTTGATAATGAGAAATGTAAGTTCATATTGAGAAAACACAAGTTGATAATGACAAATGTAAGTTGATATTAAGAATACGTAAATTGATAATGAGAACATGTAAGTAATGAGAAAATTTCAATATCAATATCAACTTGCACTCTCTCATTACCAACTTGTATTTTCTCAATATCAACTTACAATTCTCATTATAAACTTTTGTTTTCTCAATATGAACTTACAATTCTCATTATCAACTTTTGTTTTCTCAATATAAACTTACATTTTCTCATTATAAACTTGAAAAGGTGTAGTAGATGACTGGTATGTTCTGATCGAAATTGGACAATTGACATTTCGTAGGACATCAACACATAAAAAATAACAGTTGCTTATAGGGAAAAAAGACAAAACACTGACTAATTGGGCACAGTGCCCCAGCTAGTTGTATACTCGTATACGCGAAAAATGTTTGACTGCGGTTGAGTCATGGTAATAGTCAATATTTTGTCTTCGCATGATCAATGACCTGCTGTCAAAAGAGAAGCAAATAAAAATCGCGCCTTAGTGGGATATGTCGTGAAGGTGGAAGTGGAAAGGAAATGTAATTTTAATTTTTGTAACAGCAATGGAAAATATTCTAAAATGCGTGTCCCTTACCGTTTTAAAGACCAAAATAGTATATTTTTACACAAATGCCCCTCATTATGATTTTACGACATCTGAGTCCCACAAAATGACATTTTAGATTTTTTGATTCAAATTATTTCGAAAAAATTTGAACTTTGCAAACATTCACATTTGAACACACAAATATGCCATATATAAATTGGCATCATTTGATTGTAATCTTACTTTCTTATGCATAATTTCACTGAATACAAATTAATCTATATATATAAAAATGAAATGGTGTATAATTGTAACGCTAAAACTCGAAAACGGCTGAACCAAATGAAATACTTCCTTTGGGGGATTTGTTTGTTATTACCACGCGCAGGTCATGTCTTAAAATCAGAACAAAATATTAAGAGGGCGTGGCACCTCCCATACAAACTGAATTTTTCAAGTTGAATATCTTCAAAAGTGTTTAAGGTAGGAACATGAAAATTGGTACAGAGCTACAGGATAACAGCACCACTCTTACCTATAAAACCGGGGGTTATCCAATAAGGGGGCGTGGTACCTCCCATACAAACTAAATTTTTTAAGCAGAATATTTGTGAAAGGGTTCAAGGTAGGGACCTGAAAATTGGTATAGACCTATATGGTATCAAAGGCCTTCTTACACATAAAAGAAGGGGTAATCGGAAAAGGGGGCGTGGCACCTCCCATACAAACTGAATTTTTCAAGGTGAATATCTTCAAAAGTGTTTAAGGTAGGAACATGAAAATTGGTATAGAGCTATAGGATAACAACACCATTTTCACCCATAAAACTTGGGGTTATCGAAAAAGGGGGCGTGGTACCTCCCATACAATCTATATATATAAAAATGAAATGGTGTTCAGTCGTTACGCTAAAACTCGAATACGGCTGAACCAAATCATATACTTCCTTTAGGGGGTTTGTTTGTTATTACCACGCGCAGGTCATGTTATAAAATCAGAACAAAATATTAGGGGGCGTGGCACCTCCCATACAAATATTTTTCTTCAAGGTGAATATCTCTAAATGGGTTTAAGGTAGGGACCTGGAAATCGGTACAGACCTATAGGATAACAACACCATTTTCACCCATAAAACTTGAGGTTATCGAAAAAGGGGGCGTGGTACCTCCCATACAATCTTTAATTATTTTGGTTGTTAATCTATATATATAAAAATGAAATGGTGTTCAGTCGTTACGCTAAAACTCGAAAACGGCTGAACCAAATCATATACTTCCTTTAGGGGGTTTGTTTGTTATTACCACGCGCAGGTCATGTTATAAAATCACAACGAAATAATAGGGGGGCGTGGCACCTCCCATACAAACATTTTTCTTCAAGGTGAATATCTCTAAATGGGTTTAAGGTAGGGACCTGGACATCGATACAGACCTATAGGATAACAACACCATTCTCACCCATAAAACTGGGGGTTAACCAAAAAGGGGGCGTGGCACCTCCCATACAAATGAAATATTTCATAGTCGATATCTCTGGAAGTATTCATTTTAGACCACTGAAATTTGGTAAGGGGTTATATGAGATCGATCCCTACCACCTCCAAAAAAACTAGGGTAACGAAAAAGGGGGCGTGGCACCTCCCATACGAATGAAATACTTCATAGTCCATATCTCGGGAAGTGTTTAGGTTAGACCAGTGAAATTTTGTGAGGAGTTATATAAGATCAATCCCGGACACCTCCAAAAAAAACTGGGGATAAGGAAAAAGGGGGCGTGGTTTCTCCTATATGAAGGAAACATTTCATAGCCCATATCTCTGCAAGTATTTATGTTAGACCACTGAAATTTGGTGAGGGTTTATATGTGATCGATCCCTAATACCTCCCAAAAAACTCGAGTTAACGATAAAGGGGGCGTGGCACCTCCCATACGAATAAAATACTTCATAGTCCATATCTCTAGAAGTATTTAGCTTAGACCACTGAAATTTTGTGAGGAGTTATATAAGATCAATCCCGGACACCTCCAAAAAAAAACTGGGGATAAGGAAAAAGGGGGCGTGGTTTCTCCTATATGAAGGAGATAGGGATATGGTTTAAAATAGATATAGGGATCGGGTTAGAGAAACAGACAGGGAAATAAATTTGTGGCAGGACAACGTCTGCCGGGTCAGCTAGTTTCAATTATAAATTCATACTCAATAACTTTAAGTACCACTGTGGCAGCTGAATGTGAATGTGTTAATATTTTATAATTTTGCATTCAGTTAATATTTTAATATTATAAAATCTATAAAGTTACCTTAAAAATGATTTATTTTGAATACTTTTTAATTCCGATTTCGTGAATTCCCCTACCTTCATACGGTTGTGGTACGCTGCGTATGAGTAACCTCACTGAAATTGTACTTCATCACATTTGTTTAAAAAATATTATTCTAATAAATCTTTTTCTGGGTTTCTCTCACGTTTTTGCTCAGAAAAAACAAATTCGGCTACTTAAAATTCCCGAAATCGTTTGGGATACATTTTATGTACCAAATAATGAGGCTTCTTATGCATGGACTACGTCAACTCTGCTTCAATATGCCAAAGAAAGTTAATGAGTCTCGAATTTTTAGTGTAGGGCAATGACCCATATACATATGTGAATACTTAAGCACTTGACACATCTACTGCTGCGAAACTTGTTCGCGCTCTCGCTCAAAGCAGTTTCATTTTTCTTTGTTCACCACATTTCTTTCTGTTCTTAAGTTTCAGCAAAAAGGGGGAAAAAGTCGCGAAAGGATCGAATATAAAGACAAACATTATTATCGTAACGATATAGCAGACAAACACACAGCGCACCAAAAATAGGAATAAAGAATAATAAATATTCAATACAAAAAAATGGTATGAGCGACAGCAACTTCCGAACTGAAGCAAGCCCGCAACACCAATAGCATTGCCTTTGTGTTAGGACATCTTTAGTAAGAGTGTTTGGTGTAAGTGAATAATAGAGTCAAACAATATGTATTATATGTATGGAAAATTCAGCAGCGCATAAAAGGCAACTATTAAAATATCACTCAAACATACATATTCTTATGAAAAGAGGTCAACCAAACAGCGTAAATACATATATTAGGATAGGTTGCTTATAAAAACGGAGGAAAAATATTTTTGTTAAGGTGAAAAAAGCTAATTTTTTTATTTTTATTGAGTTCTCAAACCGGATAATTTTTCCAACTACTGTAATAATTTTGAAACTCCTTTCAAAAGTGCCGTACGAAAAAATGAAAAAAGTACGTGTGGCACTCGGGGACTGCCGCGGTAAGGCTATTGCATATCACTTTTTATCAAATTATGCAATTATAATATTTATGAAAACTCAATGAGCATATTTATGACTTTAGAGCAGTACAGCCTTAACCTGTCAACAGTATAGCCTATACAGCTCCAATTTTATGTACAACGTCGCACTGTTAGTAGCATAGCCTAAATGTAGGCAACGCTTACATATCCAATTTTAATGTAACGTAATGTACAGCTCCAATTTTTAGTACAACATCATACGCCTAAATGTAGGCAACGCTTATATTTATTTTTGTCAAGTTATGTTGCTAACGCCGAACCTTTTAACATTGAAAAAAGTCCGTTACTACGAACTTTTTTAACATTAACATTTTTTTCATTTCACCGGCAAGGCCTGCGATAAAATCTATGAAATAGCTTTAAAAAAACATTTACACGGAATAAAGGCATCGTTGAATACTATGATTAGGGTTATTGAGATGTCTATGGGAATTTTGGGTTATGGTTAATTTTACGAAAACTTAAGTGATTACAATTAAGTAAACAGTTACAGATTGCGGCCATGAATTAAGGTTTCCGTTACGCTTGTGGTGATGGTTATAGTTACGGCTATGGTTACAGTTATAGTTACGGTTTTGCTTACAGTAATAGTTACGGTTATGGTTACAGTTATAGTTACGTTTATGTTTACAGTTATAGTTACGGTTACGGTTACAGTTATAGTTACGTTTATGGTTACAGTAATAGTTACGGTTATAGTTACAGTTATACTTACGGTTATGGTTACAGTGATAGTTACGGTTATGGTTACAGTTATATTTACAGTTATAGTTACAGTTATAGTTACAGTTATAGTTACAGTTATAGTTACAGTTATAGTTACAGTTATAGTTACAGATATAGTTGCAGTTATAGTTCCAGTTATAGTTACGGTTATGGTCACAGTTATAGTTACGGTTATGGTTACAGTTATAGTTACGGTTATGGTCACAGTTATAGTTACGGTTATGGTCAGTTATAGTTACGGTTATGGTTACAGTTATAGTTACGGTCATGGAAACTTTGGTGATAACATCATCGTCGCGGTTATTGGTTTTGTTATGGTACGGTTGTGGTTGCGATGGGTAACGGTACATTTTCGCTTTTGCCTTTGTTCAAATCTCTGTCGTCTTTTTATCATTCTCACTACTACTAACACCTTCATTATCCCCTTATAATTGTCAAAATTTCTCTTCCATCCTCGTCTTTTCTTTCACTTTCTTTATCATTAAAGGTAAATCCATCACTCTGGTAGATACAACTCAAGTATTTTTTTCATAACCCACCACAATAAAATAGCATACCTTCATACTCATACTGTGCGCCCGAAGCATTCACGTCGTCAATTCAGTAACATTAAGATCTACGTTCATATGCATATCTATGTATATAAAATTTGTAGTTGGTTTTACTTCGACTGTCATCATCGTCATTGTCAAAGTAAGCTTTAAAGCGCTAAAATACATACATACATACACAAACATATGTATAACAGACTTTTGTGTTACAGAATTTCAAGGTACCACACCTCAAATCCATATTCGTTATTACACTCTCATCTTTTCAACTTACTTACTTTCGACAACCACCTCCATTGCCACCTTTTCGTAAGTTTTTCGTCATCTTAGCATTTTTCCCTTACCTTTTCATCCTCCCGCCATTGTGGTAATCAAATGAAGTAAAATTTTATTGAATAAAACTGTAAAATGAAACCTTTATGTTGAGTCATGTTGAGCTCGCTCGTTACCCTTTTGTGTCGGAATTGACCCTTTTTTATGCGATGGCGCTCAGTTTTCATGTTGCCAATTCTGTTCATTGCTGCATTTGATACTGGCGTTGCTGTCAATTGTTGTTTGTGTCGACGCTGTCGTTGTCATCTCTCTCATATATGTAGCTGCCAAAGCTGTTAAGCAGCAAAGTGATGGATGAAGGGATAATGTATAGCGGCACGTAAGAATTTACATATCTGCGTCCAAGACTAGTATGTTTACATACATATTGGTAGTGAAGAGTGCTATCACTTATAAGTAAGGACCTAAAAAAAATTATCGTTGAATTATGAACAACACTTCAGAGTGTTATATTGAAAAATTTAAGCAATTAAACCAATTTTGCCACAAAGTGCTTCTCTTAAGCATTTACACTACCTTTCAACAAGGACTGAAAATAAACAATCCTCCGTGACATCTACCATTAAACCGCAAGAAATACAACCAAAACACTAGGTAGCGCCGAGATTGTGGATTGTTAATCTTCAATTTTGTGTGTCAGCGTAAAATTTGTATTTGATTAAAGAAGATTTATTGGAGATAGTCTCCCTGCGTGTATCCATAGCATCATGCTATTTAAAACAATTTTTTTTATTGAAATTTTTATTTTATTTTATTTTATTTTATTTTATTTTATTTTATTTTATTTTATTTTATTTTATTTTATTTTATTTTATTTTATTTTATTTTATTTTATTTTATTTTATTTTATTTTATTTTATTTTATTTTATTTTATTTTATTTTATTTTATTTTATTTTATTTTATTTTTTTTTATTTTATTTTATTTTATTTTATTTTATTTTATTTTATTTTATTTTTTTTTATTTTATTTTATTTTATTTTATTTTATTTTATTTTATTTTATTTTATTTTATTTTATTTTATTTTATTTTATTTTATTTTATTTTATTTTATTTTATTTTATTTTATTTTATTTTATTTTATTTTATTTTTTTTTATTTTATTTTATTTTATTTTATTTTATTTTATTTTATTTTATTTTATTTTATTTTATTTTATTTTATTTTATTTTATTTTATTTTATTTTATTTTATTTTTTTTTTATTTTATTTTATTTTATTTTATTTTATTTTATTTTATTTTATTTTATTTTATTTTATTTTATTTTATTTTATTTTATTTTATTTTATTTTATTTTATTTTATTTTATTTTATTTTATTTTATTTTATTTTATTTTATTTTATTTTATTTTATTTTATTTTATTTTATTTTATTTTATTTTATTTTATTTTATTTTATTTTATTTTATTTTATTTTATTTTATTTTATTTTATTTTATATTATTTTATTTTATTTTTTTCTTTTTTTAAAATTTTTTTTAATTTTATTTTATTTAAATATAAGACAGAAAAATCCTATCATCCCGTCGGGGTTCTGGGCCCAGACACAGCCTCCTCATAAAATCGCCACTTACTTCACTAGCAAATATTATAGAGAAAGTTTTCGGCGTGCTTTCTTGTATCTAATCCGAACTCTATTCATGAAATGGTTATACAATTCATATACTGCACAAATTTAAGAGTCATTAATCAAATGCGTGGTAAGTTTATTACTAAAAAAATTAAGTTCCTTTAAAGCCGCGAAGGAGTAGGAAACATCAAACTTTTTTTGTTTCGCATGAAGTGAAGCAATATACATACATGGTAAAATGCACCTGTATACATTATTGTACCCATAGATACATGCTACCCCAACTGCAAATGTCTGCACGCGCCACATAGTAATGCCAATTTACGTAAATTGTGATCCAAAAGTTCTACCGGAAACGAACATCTCATTTCTCATGTAATGACGCGGAATGGCTTTTGGCGAGATGTTAACGTGAATTGAATGGCGTAAAAGCAGTCAACAAATATATGAACATATCAATAGTACAGACATAGGTTTTTATATGTATATCCTGCAGAGAAACGCCAACTCAATTAAACAAAAAAGTAGTTCACATCTTGTACTTTATGACTGATAACAAACTAGTCCCAAATAAAGAAAATCTGTCCCAATAAAACTTTTAGAATGTAAAGAGTTAGAAAAACCTGCGTAGCTTCCAGTACCATAGCCGATCAATGTAGTATAGCCGTACAAATTTTTGTTTACCTACTAGTTTACTTGGTATTCCTACTAGTGATGTGCCAGCTCACAACCAATTGATTTGACTGCAGGGTCTACATAACAGCACTTATAAACTTAACTCTGACTGAGTTTTGATGCGTTCTAGCCAAGTGATTTTGCTGTTTTGTGTTGTCGTGCCAATCTCGTTGTCGGTTGAATGACCACTTCATTGGTGGCTACAAATAATGAAGATGCCCACGTGATTGTCAAACAACAGTGATTTGTAAGGATGCGCGCTCAAGGACTTGCCTTTTGGCTCAAACATTCAAATCGAGACATCATACGCCAGCTATGAGCAATTTTCGAGAGTGCTGTAGAAATAGAAAATGATGGAACAGTTGTGTTAATTACTACTTGTGCTGGTAATGCTGGTTATGGTCATTATCTGTCTGACAATTTGAATGTGATTGAGCATCTATGCATCAGCGAAGAATGATTTGAACACTTCTGCAAAGCTTAATGTGGTTTTGTTTGTACTTTTCCTTGTTGTTTTTTTCTTCCTTTTTTTAAGCGGAAATCTTAAAGTGTGTAATCAAAAGTGCAGACTAAACATGGTAGCGAGCAGTTTCTCAGCATAATGCTAGAAACAGTTTACACTGTGTTAAACAAAACTGTATAAGTCAAATTATTTTAAATTAAACTAATAGCTTCTATTTTCTGCACGAAAATGTCGCCCTCTAGCCAGGCCCACAAGTAGTCGTGTTCTATTGTAAAATGGGTATTTCCTTAATAAGGGCATCATTATCTTTTCTCAACAACCGTCCCCTAAAATATGCCAAAAGGCAACATTTCTTGCCCTCGCTTCCATAGGCGGTGCGGCTAATTGCCCTTTAAATCATCAAATAAAAACAGTATACCATCATTTTGTGCCCAGGGTTATTTTGGGATCAATTTGGGATCATTTTGGGATAATTGGGGTCAGTTTAGAGTCATTTTGGGATCACTATGGGATAATTTTGTGGTAATTTCGGGATAATTTTGGGGTCGTTTTGGAGTCATTTTGGAACACTTTTGGGATAATTTTTGGTACATTTTTGGATCAATTTGGTGTAATTTGGGGATCTTTTTGGGATTATTTTGGGGTCAGTTTGAGATAGTTTGGGGTTAATTTTGGGGTAATTTTTGGATTACAGAAAGCATTGATTTTTAAGCGCCCTTATCGAAGCTATTTCCCATTTTCCATACACGGTTAAAAATTTGAACCTAAATTTTAAAATTTATGTAAAAATCATAAGAGAATGACCAGGGGGATTCACCTAGGTTAGGTTAGGTTAGGTTGCGAGGGCAGGACAGAGTGCGGGACCCTGCCCACCACTTAGGCCAGTCAAGTTGGCCCATTGTGATACCCTATGCGGTCTTAAGACCCACCCCATATCCGAGAGACAAACATCAACACTCTCACATTCTCACACTTGGATTAGAGGATCAAACCAGCTCGTGGAATCGATAGAGCCCTAATATCCATTTTTGAAACCTCCGTGAGGTCGTCGATGAACGGTTGGCCGAGAATAGTCAATCGTCTTCTGCTGAGTGCAGGACAATGACACAGCAGATGTTGAACACTCTCCTCCTCTTCAATACATCTGCAACTGCGACAGTAATCGTGAGTTATTACGCCCATCCTAGCACCATGTGTGCCTATTAAGCAGTGCCCTGTTAACACCCTTATCAGTGATGAGACACCGGATTTATTAAGGGACAGCGGAGAGTTAGTGCGTCCTTTGTTGTACGAAGGCCAAGTTAGCCTTGATATCTCGCACGTCGAGAGACCTGACCAGAGCTCATTTGCCCTTTGTAAGGTATTTGTGCTAGCTCGGAGTTTGAAAGATGCCATGGGAATGCCTACCAGATCATTTCCTGGAAGGAGATGAGTGGTGGTTCCTCTTCTGGCCAGCTCATCCGCTATACAGTTGCCTTCAATATCCCTGTGACCAGGTACCCAAATAAGGCTGATACTGAAGTGCTGAGCCATCTCGTTAAGAGATCTGCGGCATTCAGTTAGCGACTTTGTGTTGTCGACATATGAGTTCAGTGGGATTCACCTAAAAAATTATATAATTTTTGCCATTTCAGCTACCGAGATATGTCTGCCGTGGTGTAGCGGTGAAGTGTTCGGCCTTCTACACCAAGTCGTGGCGGTTCGATGCCCGGCAAAAGTATCATCAAAAATTAATTAGAAAAAGAATTTTTTTAAACGGGGTCGCTCCTCAGCAGTAGTTTGGCAAACTCTCCGGGTGTATTTCTGCCATGAGAAGCTTCTCAGCAAAAAATTCATTTGCTTTGCAAGTGCCGTTCTGAGTCGGCAAAAAACTGTAGGTCCCGCCAACTTGTAGGAAAAACTCAAAAAGCAACACACCACAAGTTGGAAAGAGAAGCTCGGCTAAAAATCTCGTTAGAGGTTATGATAACCTGTTGGTATATCGCCGCCATTAGTTTTTTTTTTTTAGATATGTCAATTTATGTGATTTTCGAAATTTTCGATATCGAAAAAGGGGGCGTGGTTATTATCCGATTTCACCCATTTTCAATAGCAACCTACCGTGGCCAGAAAGTATATACAAAATTGCATGCAAATATCTCAATTTTTACTCAAGTTATCGTGTACACGGACAGACGGACGGATATGCCTTAATGAACTTGTGGACAAAATTATAATACCCTTGCTGCTTATAAAAATGTGGCACTTGGCAGGATTCGAACAAAAACGCTCAGGAGTTACAGCCGACTGCTCTACCGCTGAGCTATGCCGCACAAAAAGTTTTCGTGGGCAAAATTCAATTACATTCAAACAAACCAAAAAAATTGTATACTGCTTTTTCATTTAGATCTTAAATCGAAACCAAAAGAAATTGAAATTCTTTTTAAACTTTTGGGAAGCTTAAAATATTCAAAAAAAAGTTTAAAAAATCGCTTAAACTTTAGATGGGTTTAACAATTAGGCTTATTTTTTTAACCGTGTATGATCCACAAATTTCTTGTGTTTCTTTACATGGGGTGCGGAAATGTTTGTATGTATATGAAGTTTTATTTGTGAACTAAGCTCTTACTGGTTTCGACTCCAATAGATTGCATCGGCATTGCGGCATCTTCAACGCTTTCAGCCATGTGCCCTGTAAGTTAAATTAAATTAATTATTTCAAAGTCTCGGAGATGACCTTCCAAACCTTACAGCTTCATAAGTGTAACCATACTAAAATTTTTCCGAAACATTACATGCATTACAGAAACATAAAAAAACCTTCGCTGCACCGGCACTTTTCTGCCACACAAAGGCAAAAACTCTTTGTCTTCTTAAAAATGCAGCAAGCTAATACATTTATGCAACCGTTGTATGCAACAAATGACTCACTTTGACAATACAAATCTTTGTGCCTTGCATAACAAAAAACAAATGCAAAAACAACTACAACAACATCAACCAATAAAACAACAAACAATAAATGTGTGCTACATTTTCGCAAAAGTCCTTTTGTTGAGTTGTATCTCTGTCATGAGCAAATTTGATTGAAATCGTTGATATTGTTGTAACAACAACAACACCACAGCAACAAACAAATAACGGCAACAATAAGGGCAACGGGACCACAGCAACACTCTGACTTATTTATTATTGATGAATATGAAATTGCATTGCATTGCAAGCATTCAACTGAAAACAATCCGTTGCAAAATGCCCTGGGCGAGCGGTGGTGGAGAGTGGGCGGTATTTGCGGGAGGTAATGCAATGAACCGTGGCGCTTTGGGCCAACCACAGGTAACCATCCATAGAAGTTTTCATACAAATACATACAAACATGTGGAGATGTGCGCCTACACACACACAGACATTTGCATATAAACAAACCAGCAAGTTTTTGACTTACTTAAGTCTCTACATACCTACATAGTGCAAAGCATTTAGTGTCGTGCATGTATATTTGGTTGTGGAATTTATATCGCATATTTATCTGCGTACGCATGTGTGATTTCAGCTTGTCCAAGGGACAAACTCATTTACTATATTGGCAGCGCATAAATCATGTGTGCATACTTCACAATTTCTCAACGGTGCAAAAACCTCGAGTCCCCTAAGACGTGCGACAGCTTTCTTGCTATGCTGAAGTGCAGTGCAGTGGTTGCAGCTAACAAAACTTCCAACAACAGCGCAAAAGTTGTAGTCACACCACTAAAAGTTGCTGCAAGTACGTTTGCCATCAAGAATTGTTGTTATACCATTGAGTATTGTTGTGATACTTCATACGTACACATTGGAGGTTAGTTTAGGAAGAAGACTCAGCAGCACAAACATGCATGCCATATTTACATATCCTGAAGGAAATTGAAAACTATAAAAATGAGCACTTTAATTCGGTTCCGCAACTACAACGCACGGCTGGCAGTACTAACATCTTACCCGTCCCATCTCGTTGCTAGTAAGCAGAAAATTATTTTTTTTAATTTAATTTTATTATATTTTACTTTGTTTTATGTAATTTTATTTCATGTTTTTATTTTGTTATATTTAATTTTATTTCATTTTATTTTTTTAAATATTTTTATTTTACGTGTTTTATTTAATTTTTTTCTATTGTATTTATTTTATTATATTTTATTTTATTTTTTATTAGTTTAATTTTATTTTTTTTAGTTTAGTTTTTTGATTTTATTTTATTTTATTTTATTTTATTTTATTTTATTTTATTTTATTTTATTTTATTTTATTTTATTTTATTTTATTTTATTTTATTTTATTTTATTTTATTTTATTTTATTTTATTTTATTTTATTTTATTTTATTTTATTTTATTTTATTTTATTTTATATTATTTTATTTTATTTTATTTTATTTTATTTTATTTTATTTTATTTTATTTTATTTTATTTTATTTTATTTTATTTTATTTTATTTTATTTTATTTTATTTTATTTTATTTTATTTTATTTTATTTTATTTTATTTTATTTTATTTTATATTATTTTATTTTATTTTATTTTATTTTATTTTATTTTATTTTATTTTATTTTATTTTATTTTATTTTATTTTATTTTATTTTATTTTATTTTATTTTATTTTATTTTATTTTATTTTATTTAAATTTAATTCAAACACCTCAACATTTCGTTTTGTTATTTTCATACTAAGGGTCTCTGCTGATGAATCTCCTAAACCAATATAAATTTTTTTTGAAAGTAAATTTTTGTATCATTTTTGGAACTTTTTTCAAGCACCCATTACATAGTCTTAAAGTTAAAGCGTACAACCTTCCAACAAAAAAAAACTGCGTGCAAATATCCCTAAAGAAGTGTCCCTCAAAGTGTGAGCGAAGTCTGAGACTAGCCAGCTTTTTGAATTAGACGTTTTTATATGGATTGTCCCAATACAAAAAAAAAACTTGGTTGATTTAATTTTTTTATTTTTTTTTTCATACAAAAATATAGAGTTAGTCTTGTAAATATGTATTTTAGTAAAAGTCCGTTTGAAGACCCCATTTTTGAAATATATTGATTTTGTAGAGAATTTAATAAGCAATCGAATGCTTTTATTAAGAACTAAAAATGTTGTGGGTAACACTGTGCAGTTGCAATGTTAAAAATGCAATTGTTATAATAAAAATAAAAAATTGCAAAATGCAAAAAATTTATTAAGGAACGCAAAGCCTGATTCATTAGCTTTCAAATGAGCTCAAGTTGAAGTTTGTAGCATCAGTACAAGCCGAGATATGACAGATTGAGTGGGTACATGTTTTCATTAGTTTAAGAAAAATTCCAAACTTTGAGAGATCATATCTCCGAAGAATATCGAAAAATTGGCAAAACAAAAAATACGTGTCAAATCAATTTATAGTCCCTACGTGTAAGCCGAATTTGAATAAAATCCGTGACATGACGGTTGATTTTTTACAAAATTTGGATCACTTGAAAAAGAAACCCTCATATACCTATGCGTACATCTTAAAATTCCTTCAGCTCCAAAACTGCTTTATTCCGGTGAAGCTTCTCCTCATATCGTGAAAGGAAATGTTACAAATTAAATTTTTCTACGCTAAACAGGAATTGATTCTCTCCATTGTTTTACATATTTTGGAATCGATGCATAATTTTCAATGAAGCGGTGGTTTTGTGTTTATTTGTGCGGTTTTGAAGGTATGTAAGATATTCAAAACAGATTTTTAAAGTTTGTTTAAATGAAAAAATGAAACCCAGTGGGAAAAGGTAATGTTTGGTAATGTATAAAATAATTTATATCTCCTATAAAAGTTTTTATGAATAATGGAATTCATGCATTACTTTTTCTACAGCAATGTCATAGGAAAAGTAATGTTTTTGAAAAATAATACCTTACGAAATACATTACATGGGAAGATTTTTCAAATATTTTTTCATGCGTTACTTTGCTCATGCTTCTTTTCATGGATGAAAAAGGTACTTTCAACGAAGTAACATTTCGACGTGCCATACTAAAACTAACACTTTTCAAATTTTTTACGAAAACTAACACTTTCAATTTGTGTCGGACGAAAAATAACACTTACAATTTTATTTTCTGGTGTTAGTTTTCGTATGGCACGTCGATATGTAGTAAGTATTTCCAATTGAATATCAACCTCAAACTCTTCAACTTCGCCATACTCATTCTGTCTGCAAAGATTCTTTCAAATATTAAATATTCCACCATGACTACATAAATAATTCTGGCAGCTCCATTTTACGCCTGCAGTGCAATGACAAGGCTGCTCCTTTTTGGTTTCGTTTTTGCAACATTAAATAGATTAAAAATGTTTTATGGCAGCAAGATATGCTAGGAATCCGTAGCCAACACTTTGCGCGACTTTCGAGCAGCCCTCCTCTCTCTTCGACTGCCAACAAACGACACGCAAAACTCACCAAGTTTACCTTCAAAATGTATTGAGGTCAAATTGATAAAACTTTGCTAAAGGTTGAAAAACAAAATATACCAAGAAAAAAAAAATGGAATCACTGAATTTTGTACAAGTAAATAGAGCTGCTGTTGGCAGTTGCAAGTTATAGCTTATATTTACAGCTTGTAGCTAACAACTTGCAACTTTTAAATTGCAACAAGAAAAGTACCACTAAAGTGGCAATTTTCTAAAATGGACTGACAATGAAAGCGAAGGACAAGAAACTAGCTGAAACGTGAAGTAGGAGCTTGAGCTTTAAAGTGTTTTGGGTAATTCATGTCCATTTGTGGTGGCGCTTAGTCTGTGCGTTTGTTGTCATCGAAGTTGCAGGCTTCTTGTAGTTTGTTCATTGTGCTTTTCTTTGACATGATGATTTTAAAGACCAGCTGATTATTTGATTTCAGACGAGAACCGCACTGATTTCCCACTTCACACACCTTCAATGTAACTTAAGATTAAAGAAATTCAGTGCAGTGAGCAAACGGGGTTCAAGGTAAGCTTCAACAAACATTTGTTTTAAATTATTCAGTACCTGGGTGACCGAGCTTGCTCGGTGCTATCAATTTAGCGCTGATTTTACTTACCCAAAATTATCCCAAAATGACCCTAAAATAATCCCAAAATAATCCTAAAATTATCTCAAAACGACCCCAAAGAGATCCTTAAATTTTCCCAAATTGATCCGCAATTGAGCAAAAAATGACCCAAAGATGATCTCAAAATAACCCCAAAATGACCATAAAATATGATTCCCAAATGACCCCAAAACACCCTTAAATGTACCCAAAATGATCCGAAAATGACTCCTAAATAATCCAAAAATTATCCAAAAAGACTCCAAAATTGTCTCAAATTAATCCAAAATTAACCCAAAATGATCTCAAAACAAGTAAGGAAAGCTGTCTTCGGCTGTGCCGAAGGCTATATACCTTTCATGAATAAGCGTCACGATTTTCACTGTTCGATCCCCAGTACAGCCTGTGTCAATTTAACTATATTTACTATACACATTACACATCTTTGTTATAATTTAAAAAAACTTACAAAATAATAGGATCCGAGTTATCGGAACAATCGATTGTATGGAGGCTATATATTATACGTGTTCAATTGTACTGACTTACACTATACACATTACATATGTAGAAAGTACTAAAGGTGCAATATTTTACGTTCCTAACTTTTTAAATGCGGAAGTATTGGCCAAAAAACCTTATATCGGAACAATCGGTTGTATGGGGCTATATGTTATATTTACCCGATCTTCTTGATTTTCCTCTACACACTACATAAATTGAAAGTACTCAAGTTGCAAAATTTTATGTTCCTAACTTTTTAATTGCAGAAGTTTTGGCCAAAAAACCTTATATCTGAACAATCGGTTGTATGGGGGCTATATGTTACATTTGCCCGATCTTTTTGATTTTCACTATATACACTACATAAATAGAAAGTACTCGAGATGCAAAATTTTACGTTCCTAACTTTTTAATTGCAGAAGTTTTGGCCAAGAAACCTTATATCTGAACAATCGGTTGTATGGGGGCTATATGTTACATTTGCCCGATCTTGTTGATTTTCACTATATGCACTAAATAAATAGAAAGTACTCGAGTTGCAAAATTTTACGGTCCTAACTTTTTAATTGCAGAAGTTTTGGCCAAAAAACCTTAAATCTGAACAATCGGTTGTATGGGGGCTATATTTTACATTTGCCCGATCTTGTTGATTTTCACTATATACACTACATAAATAAAAAGTACTCGAGTTGCAAAATTTTACGTTCCTAACTTTTTAATTGCAGAAGTTTTGGTCAAAAAACCTTATATCTGAACAATCGGTTGTATGGGGGCTATATGTTACATTTGCCCGATCTTGTTGATTTTCACTATATGCACTAAATAAATAGAAAGTACTCGAGTTGCAAAATTTTACGGTCCTAACTTTTTAATTGCAGAAGTTTTGGCCAAAAAACCTTATATCTGAACAATCGGTTGTATGGGGGCTATATGTTACATTTGCCCGATCTTGTTGATTTTCACTATATACACTACATAAATAGAAAGTACTCGAGTTGCAAAATTTTACGTTCCTAACTTTTTAATTGCAGAAGTTTTGGCCAAAAATTCTTATATCTGAACAATCGGTTGTATGGGGGCTATATGTTACATTTGCCCGATCTCGTTGATTTTCACTATATACACTACATAAATAGAAATTACTCGAGTTGCAAAATTTTACGTTCCTAACTTTTTAATTGCGGAAGTTTTGGCCAAAAAACCTTATATCTGAACAATCGGTTGTATGGGGACTATATGTTATACTGGTCCGATCTTGTCAGTTCCGACAAATGATTCCTATATTAGAAAATGGTGGCCACATACAAAATTTCAGCCAGATATCTCAAAAATTGAGGGACTAGTGTGCGTTCAAACAGACAGACGGACAGACGGACATGGCTAAATCAACTCATCTCGTCATCCTGATCATTTCGGTATACTTATTGATGGGTCTATCTCTTCTTCTTCTCATATTTACAAACATCGGACCAAAGTTATAATACCATTTCATGTTCATGAAAGGTATAAAAAAAAAATCGGCCAAAATCGCTTAGGCGGTTAAGCGCCAATAAATGATGAATGATGAATTCAAAATAGCCCCAAAATGATCCCAAAGTAACCCCTAAATGATCCCAAAATGATCCTATAATAAACCAAATATGATGCCAAAAATATACAGCACAATTACAATACGGTAAAATGGTAAGCCTGGGCGGCAAACCTACTTGGAAATATTTTAGTTGGTATGTCGGCGAAAACACCTTTCAGTTGATACCCATATTGGCTTACCTCGGTCCATAATTTAAAAAAAATTGAGATAGGTGGTAACCCTGTACACCCCCCAAGTGGCAACCCCCAAGTAGATAGTCTTAGAATCAACCTTACTATCTATATGCCAAATTTCATCCTAATCGGTCAAGCTGTTCGCGAGATAGTATCGGATATACAAATATACAAATATACTTAGGTAAGGTGGCAACTCTAGTTGACAGTCCTACTTGAAAATATTTTAATAGGTATGCCGCCGAAAATATCTTTCATTTGATACCCATATTGGCATATCTGCTGCAAAATTAAAAAAAATAGATAGGTGGCAGCACAGTAACTGTCCCAAGGGGCAACCCCCAAGTGGATAGTTTTATAATCAATCATACTATCTCTGTGTCAAATTTCATCCCAAACGGTCAAGCTCTTCTCGAGATAGTATCGGATATGTAAATATACTGCGGTAAGGTAGCAACCCTACTTGAAAATATTTTAGTTGGCATGTCGCTGAAAATATCTTTCATTTGATACCCTCGTTACAAAATTAAAAATATGAGATAGCTGGCAACCCTTTACACCGCCCCTGGTGGCAACCCCCAAGGGGATAGTCTTAGAATCAATCATACTATCTAAATTTCATCCAAATCGGTCAAGCGGGTCCGAGATAGTCTGGATATACAAATATACAAATGTACAAATATACAAGTTTAGTTCGTCTAAAGTTATAAGATATTATTTCATTCAAAATTTATACCTACTTCTGCCGACTTATAAAAAATGTAAATGGTGACTTGACATTTGTTCACGAGCACACAGCTGGTATAGGGGAAGCTTCAACAATGGACAGTAAACGAATTGTGTAACTGACCAGCGCTAGGGCTCAGGAGTTGGCTGACGATGTAACAAAAATTTCAAAATTACCTTGTAGGCATGCCTTAGTAACAGTAGCTGGTATGCCAGCATGTTGCAAGTATCGTAACGTAATGTGCCACATGGGGTGGTGAAAAATTAAATAGAATAAAAATATTAGATATGAAAAAAATATACCTACACACAATGTAGAAAAGCAGGTATGTGTAGCGTGTCGAGCATAAACGTACACAGATATAATTTCCATAACGAAGAATAGTAGCCAATGTAGAGTAGACAAACAAAAGCCATAGGAATATAAACACACATTGATACATACCTACAAACTCATGCATAAATGTAAAAGCTCGTACAAATAACCCAAAGCTGGTCAGCTCAGGACCCAGCGGAAGCCAATTTCACCTTCAAACAACAAATTTGTTCATGCACTCCCTGGGGGTGCGTTGACGTTGAATTAGATAATGGATTATTATTTTATTTCCACTTTGCGCCAACACCACAAAACAACAACGTTGATAACAGCAACAACAAAAAATGAATGCAATAAAATTGCAACCACAAACTTTTTGCACACAAACTGTTTAAAGCGGTGGGATGTCTGATAAGCAAGGGGTGCACGCTGTTGAAATAAGCTAAGGGGAAAAATGATCAGGCGAATGGCCCAGCTCTACAATGTTTGGTGGTGACGAAGTATATGTATGTGTGTGGACGGACGAGCGTATAAAAGTTTTGCGAATTTTCACATTTTAACAGTCGCTGTCGTTGCGCACTGCTTACTCAGTCACCTGAAAAAGTTTCACACACCGGAAATATACTTACTCGCATTTAGTTTATACAGGGTGGTCCCTTAAGTGTGTTTTTGGTAATACTAAAGTTGGCGCTGTTTTAATTTTTTAATTTTTTTTACTTTTTGGTGCTGCTACTTTTCTTGCTGTTACTTTCCTTGCCGTTACTTTCTTTAATCTTCTTCCACGCAACATTCTTTGTTGTCATATTATTTTATTTTACTTTATTTTATTTTATTTTATTTCATTTTATTTTATTTCATTTTATTTTATTTTATTTTACTTTAC
Organism: Campiglossa producta; assembly: GCA_964058755.1. Taxonomy (NCBI): domain Eukaryota; kingdom Metazoa; phylum Arthropoda; class Insecta; order Diptera; family Tephritidae; genus Campiglossa; species Campiglossa producta. Next base: position 88,574,722 of record CAXKVI010000004.1, on the reverse strand, counting down.
TTTGTATTGTTCAATTTTATTTTATTTTATTATTTTAAGTTTTTCATATTTTTTAATTTTATTTTAATTTAATTAAATTTTTTTTTGTTTTATTTCATTTTTTTTATTTATTTTTTTTTTTTTTCATTTCAATTTATTTTAACTTGTTTTATTTTTTTGTATTTTATTTTTTTACTTTATTATCATTTTATAAACTTTATTTTTTTATTTTTTAATATTTTTTCAATTTTTTTTTTTTTTTTCATTAGCTTAGTTATTTTGTATTTATTTTATTTTTATTTTTTTTTAAGTAATTACATATAATCTTTTCTCCATTTTATTTATTATTTATTATTTTATTTATTTTTTTTTAAATTAATTTAATTTTATTTTATATTTTTTGATTTCATTTTTTCTAAATTTATTTACTTTTTTTCATTTAATTTAATTTAATTTTTCTATTTTATTTTATTTTTTATATTATTTTATTCAATTCTTTAATTTTAGTATATTTTATATTTATTCATTTTATTTTTTCTTATTTTTGTGTTACTTATTATTTTTATTTTATTTTATTTCAATTTATTTTATTTTATTTTATTTTATTTTATTTTATTTTATTTCATTTTTTATATTACTTTATTTATTTTTTATTTTTTAATTAATTTAATTTTATTTTATTTTATATGTATTTATTTATATGTATTTATTTCAGTTTTTCTTACTTTTTTCAATTCATTCAATTTTTTATATTTTATTTAATTAATTTTTTTTATTTTATTTTATTTATTTTATTTTATTTATTTATTTATTTTTTATTTTTTTTATTTTAATTTGTTTTATTTTATTTTATTTAAGTTTATTAAACTTTATTTTATTTGATATTATTATTTTTATTTTTTATATTACAGCAACCACGAACCACCCTTTATGACCACTCACATTTACTTACGTGCATTTTAGTGCATTTTTGTTGCTGAAAATAATTTTATTTTTAAAGCTTTATTTTTTTTTTTATTTTTTTTTTTTTTGTTGGTGCGCCACTAAAACTATTTCAGATTTATGAAAAATTCGTTTTCATAAAATAAAACTTTGCTGAAAAAGAGTAAAAAATTGTCAATGATTTGAAATAGAATGCAATCATTCGTGGTCCCTCCTCTAAATTTGCTCTGCACTATGGTAGTTAGTTAAATATTTGCGCACACACAAATCACCGTTGGCATTTAGTTTTCATTTAATTTTATGTAATTTATTTTAGTTAAATTTTTTTTGGTTTTTATTATGATGCCATATGATGGTCATCACACAATTGGCTAGTTTGTTTGCCATTAGCGGGAGGTGTTAAATAAACCATTAAATTTTGTGTGCGCGTTTGTCCCGCAGTGTACGTAAATTGCCTTTGGTAACCGATGCAGTTTAGACGAATATCATGTGACTAGAAATAAATACATAGTTATATAAGTATGTATGTGTGTTTGTATACAAGGATACCTAATAAAAAACAGGGTAAGCGATTTAAGGAAATGAAAAAAGGGCTTCTATAAGCGAGCATCGCCCTTTTTTATTTTTTTTTTTATATATATATTTTGTTTATTTTATTTCGTTTTACTTTATTTTTTTGTTTTTTGATTTTTTATTTATATTTTTTTTTTAATTTTTTTTTTTTTTTGGTTTTATTTTGTTTATCTTAATTTTTATTTAATTACAATTTTTTATCTTAGTTTATTTTGTTTAAAAGCTTTGTTAGTATATTTTAATTTTCTTATTTTTTTTTAAATTACTTTATTTTTTTATTTTTCACTTCTTTTATTTTATGTTATTGTTTTTTATTTTATTTAATAACGTTTTATTCATTTATTTTTTTTTTTTTATTTAACATACATATTAGCACTTCGTTGAAATGAGCGAAGCGGCATACATGGATTGGGTGCAATTTTTTTGCTGGTTACTTCCATGTCTATGTGTTTGTGTACTAAAAAGTAATGTTATTTTCTACCCTACCTATTATTAAATGATGTTAAATTTTGCAAAATCAGGCATTAAAATAGAGTGAAAACAATTAATTATCGCTAATTGGGTGCACATAAACCAAAGTCATAAAATGCTCTATTGAAATAAAATCTAATAATACGTATTCTTATTAAAGCAACCATAGATTATAGCTTTATCTATAATTGTGTTTTATTAAAAAAGATAACGGAGTGTTCTCTTCGTCGGGAGAAATATTCGATTACAAAAAAGTATCGATGAAAAATACTCGATAACTAGTGGTATCGTACTCGGTAGTAGTGCAGTTTGGGTACCCACCCAAAAATTTAACAATAGCGCAGGGTCTCCAAATACGCGCATTTACTCTAGAATTAAGAAACGAAAATGTGACAATTAATTTTCTTTATTCTGTTTAAATGTTATAACCGAAAAACGGTTTCCCAGGGTACTTATTTTGAAGAAAAATTAACTTTTTTACGGTTTCTTCAATAGCCCACGATTCGAAAAATCCAAAATTTTCGATGATGAAAAGCGATGCAGCTCATGTTATATGCATTTCAAATATTTACGCTTACAGTGCCGGATTAATCCTTAGGCAGAATAGGCAACTGCCTATAGGCTCCGCATGGACCCGGGGGCTTCGTCCACCCGCAAAAAAATATATACTCTAATTAACGAAAACTTTATTTGAAAACTGGTATGAAACTTCCCATCAACAATGTTAAAGCAATTGGCGATTAATATCGCATCATAGTCCGGTCAAAATAAACATTTGAAAAAACATTATTTTCCACAGTGCTAAATTTTGGTAGAGGACTCAGATTCGCCGTCAGAAAGAAAACTGCAAAAGTTCCCATCGATCCCATTTGGCATAAAATGTATACGGGGACAAAAAACGAGAAAAATCCAAGTAGGAGGGGTTTTTTTAATTTTTCTCGACTTTTGCCGAGAGGTTTCGAAAAGATCCTGAGAAGTCCGTACGGGGCATTTACTTACGTATGTATTTTCATATAATTTCGACCACTTCGATAAGGGGATGTAAGTTAACGAAAGTAAGCATGACATAAATAACCACCAATAAGTCGGCGTAGATTATGAGTGACCGTCGAAAAATCTATAGGTGTATTCACCACAATAAATGCCAAAATGTTACTTTGCTGTCAAATATACAATTTTTATCCATATGATTCAATATTAACGAGAAACCATATCGACAGAATGAGTCTTTATCTTCAAATATCTATACACTGATTTCTTATCTTGGCTTGCGTCATTTATTGACGCTTAACCGCCAAGGCGATTTTGGCCGCTTCGTATCAAAGTCCACCAGTCGTTCCTTTTTAGCGCCAATTAAAAACACCAAGGGAGTTCAAGTCTTCCTCCTTGTTGTTTCCATCTCAGTCGAGGTCTCCCCCTTCCTCTGCTGCCGAAATCGGGTGTCGATAGGAAATCCTTCTGTGCTGGAGCCTCCTTGTCCATTCGCATAACATGATCCAGCCAGCGAAGCCTTTGGGCTTCAATTCGCTGCACTATGGTCAGATCTGCGTAAAGCTCATCGTTAAATTTCCTTCGATACTAGCCGTTGGCTTCACGGGAAGAACCATAAATCTTCCGGAGAACTTATCTCTTAAAAACTCCAAGGACCATCTCATCTTCTCTTGACACTGTCTATGATTCCGAGCCGTACATCAGGACTGGTATGATGAGAGACTTATAGAGCGTGATCTTTGTTTGTCGAGAGAGGACTTTACTTCCCAATTTCCCACTAAGACCAAAGTAACACTTGTTGGCAAGAGTGGTTCTCCGTTGGATTTCTAGACTGATATTATTTTCGGTATTAATGCTGGTTCCCAAATAGGCGAAGTATCTACAAGTTGAGCCGTAAATACGTTTTTCTCAATATTTCGCTACTAGCGTCACCTACTGATTAATTTTATTTGAGAACCCATTTCTAAACAGACAGTAGTAAATATAAAACAAATTGGTCTATATCGGCCTTAATGTAGTTCCCAAATCCAGCAAAATTGGTTAATAAATGGGATGTATGCAAATAGTGTGACCCACGCGCCACCTATCAGAATGTTTACCCGTTATATTGAATTGTCAGCGCGACCTGAACAATGCTGAATACTACCAGACTCTAGCTCATCAGGAAGTTGGTTTAAAATCGAAAGCACACATCCGCAAGCCAGAATTTTTCTCTGAAATAATATTAAGTTAATCAGTTTCCTGGCGGCCGCCACGGCGGCCGTGGTGTAGCTGTTAAGTGTTCGGCCTTGTATATCAAATGGCGGATCAATGCCCGGCAAAAGTAACGTCAAAAATTATTTAGAAAAAGGATTTTTCTAAACGGGGTCGCCCCTCGGAAGTAGTTTGGGAAACTCTCCGGGTGCATTTCTGCAATGAGAAGCTTCCTAGCATAAACTCATTCGCTTTGCAAGTGCCGTTTGGAATCGGCAAAAAACTGTAGGTCCCGCCAACTGGTAGGAAAAACTCAAAAGCAACACACCACAAGTTGGAAAGAGAAGCTCGGCAAAAATCTTGTTAGAGGTTGTGATAACATGTTGGTTTATCGCTGCCATTAGTTTTTTAATCAGTTTCCTGACCTCTCCTTACAACAACTACTAGAATAAAAAAGTTCTCTCAATTATGTGTCTGGAAATAATTTTAAAAGTGTGATGTGTAATACAGCTGATACATTAGCGCAAATGCCGAATTAACTCCTCTTCTTGGAGTTAACTTGAGCATAATCTTCATTATAAACTCCCAAAAATGAAGAAGATTTGAAGAGATATTACAAAATAAGCTAATGATTTGACCGCTACTGTCATCGATAAATACCGCTACTGGACACTAGAGCCACCAAAAAATAGCGACATCTAGTTTTAAACCGCAAGTACTGCAACAAACGCACTAGATGGCGCCGATTGTTAATCTTCAATTTTGTGCGTTTCAGGGTAAAATTTGGATGTTTAAAGAAGATTTATTGGAGATAATCTCCGTGTGTGTATCCATAGCATAAAGTGCCCCAGTTTATCCTACATTTTATTGGCATCGAAATAATGCACAAAACTTTAATCCGCCGTGGGGTAGCGGTTAAATGATCGGCTTACTACACCAAGTCGTATCATATCAATGCCCGGCAAAACCTAACATCAAAAATTATTTAGAAAAAAAAAAATTTCTAAACAGGGTCGTCCCTCGGCAGTAGTTTGGCAAACTCTCCGGGTGTATTTCTGCCATGAGAAGCTTCTCAGCAAGAACTCATTTGCTTTGTAAGTGCCCTTCCGATTCGGCAAAAAACTGTAGGTCCCGCTAACTTGTAGAAAAAAACTTAAAAGCAGCACACCACGAACTGGAAGAGAAGCTCGCCAAAAATCTCGTTAGAGGTTATGATAATCGGTTGGTAGAGCGCGGCCATTATTTTTTTTTTAGTTTTAAAAGATGATATTAAAGACTTAAAAGCTATAATGCCTAGGCTCAGTTACATTTACATATATTATTTTATATAAACATTATTTTAAGAAATAAATTCACTACTGACACTTACATTAAATTTAATACCACTTTTAACCACAACATATGAGCACATGTACATATTTTTTTTTTTTTTTTTCTCTCGCTGTGAAAGAAATATTATCACACGGCGGTTTTACTTGTCATGTTAAATATGCACTTTATGAATTTCATTCACTATGTTCGTACTTTAACACACATTTATTAATTTTAATTTTTTTTCGTTTTTTTCACGCTCTCAATTACATGTTGTTATGGCGATACGAGCCCTTATCAGTTCTCCGTCCAGTCGCTAAAGCATACACGGGGCGAAAGAATGATAAGGGTACGAATGCACCGGTGCCACACAAGCACACATTCCATTATATAGAGGGGCCGTGCACATTAAAAAATTGATATCACAAAATGCTTAAATAAATATTAAAACAAATAAAACGGTTATAGGTATACAAATAAAACTGAAAAATAAGCGAGCTCAAGAGTAAAAACGCTTGTTGACAGTTGACATCGAATAGTTAAGCTGCTAAGCCTTGCGTGGGGCAAGGAAATTAAAAAAATTAAACTTACCCAGTTTTTGTGGAGAAAATAGAAGTAGGGCTTATTATAAATGCCAAAAAATGCGCTTTAAAATAAATTTTATTGTACGAAAAGTATTTAAAATGTATATGGGTGAAAATAAAATGTAACGCTAAAACAGCTGTCAACGATTAAGTATATGTTTGTATGTAGATATCATATGCATAAATAAATATAAATGGAAATACATATATATGTATGATTATATACCAAAAAATGTTGATTTATATTTACTCAAACATTTATACAGTTGTGTGCGTATTTTATGTTTTTCATATGTTGCATTGCGATACGTATGAGTACGTTCGAGTTGGTTTTTTTTACACCTTCCTGTTGGGGAAAATATGTATGTATATACTAATGAATATGTCTACATCGCCTCGTATTTGCATACAACCGTACGCCAAATTAAATTCAATTACATATTCATGGCAACTGTTGCACAAGCTATCGGCAGGCAGGCAGCAGTGTCCATTTACCCTTGCCGGGATACTATACATTTGCGCATTAGGGTTCGATTTTAAAGTTTAGGTTGATGTTGATATTCAGTTCAGTCACGTAAACGAATGCAGCGTTTTGCGATTAATTAGTCAGTTGATTTTTTCTGAAATGATTTAGTAAAACTTTATAAACTAACAAGAAAGATCCTGTTAAATTTGCATGAGATAATGAGGCAGGTAGTGTTGTTTTAATTTAATTTAATTTTAATTGTTTTCATTCATGTTAATTTAACAGGAATTCATGTTAATTAAACATGAAGTAAAATTTTTCAAGATGAGATTCATGTTAATTTAACACGAAGTGAAGTTGAAATAACATGATCGTTAGTGTTGAAAAAAAAACCCGTGTAGCCAGTACACGTGAAAGAAGTTAACTTCTTAAATTCAGAAATAACGAAACATGAATAAGGCATATTCGATAATGGTTTAGATTCACAATTTCCTACTTCCGGGAAGTAGACCAGGGAACCGATCAATTCGAAAATATCTTATACATGGTGCGTTTTTATTCAAATTCGGTATGCGGGGGAATTATGTCTAAATTAACAGGGACCAATGAAATTGTAATATTTGGAATACGGCCGGAAATAGCTTTCATTTGATACCCATATTGCCATATCTAGCTCTATATTATAAAAAAAATGGGGACATGTGGCAACCCTGTAAACCGCCCTAAGTGGAAACACCCATGTATATAATTTTTAAATGAATCAAATTTTCTATATGCCAATTTTTATCCAAATCGGTCCAGCAGTTCCCGAGATATACGAAAGAAAAAAAATTGCCGTTAGGTGGCAACCCTAAGCGGCAACCCTGCTTGAAATTATCTTTTTTGGAATACGGTCGAAAATACTTTTCATTTGATGCCCATATTGACATATCTAGCTCTATATTTATAAAAAATTGGAATACGTGGCAACCTTGTAAACCGCCATAAGTGGCAACACACATGAATTCTGCTGGGCCTAGCTATTAAAATTTGTGCAATGTTAGCTAGATCCTGGAACGTCACCTTCTATTTGATTTACATCGTGGTGAAAATCACCTACGCCTGAAAGTCTGCAACATATGTACGTCTGAAAGTCAGCTACAATTGAATGAAGTCTTAGACGAAGTATGTCATTGACTCAAGTCTCTGATTGAATTCTAAATTGAAGTCGTTATGAAGAAGTCTTTTATTGAAGTCCATCAATGAAATTGGTTTAAATGAAGTCTCTCATTGAAGTCGTTCTGAGTTAAGTCTCCGTTTGAAATCTCTCATTGATGTTGTTTTAAATGAAGTCTCCATTGGAATCGTTTTGAACAAAGTCTCCGTTTTAGTAGTATTAGAATTCTCATTGAAGTCGTTTTGAATTTGCGTTTTAAATTGGCTCTCTGTTCAAAGTCTCTCATTAAAATTGTTTTGAATGACGACTTTCATTGAAATCATTCTTAATAAAGCCTCTTATTTTTGTCTCTCATTAAAGTCGTTATGCAGAAGTCTCTGATTGAAGTCCCTCTGATTGAATTATCTTATTGAATGAAGTCTTTCACTGAAGTCGTTTTGGATGAAGTCTCTTATTAAATTCAGTTTAAATGAAGTCTCTCATTCAATTCAGTTTAACTGAAAACTCTCATTAAATTCAGTTAAAATGAAGGCTTTCACTGAAATTGTTTTGAAGGAGATCTCTCATTGAAGTCGTTTTGAAGGAAGTTTTTCATTAAAGTCGTTTCGAAGGAAGTTTTTCATTAAAGTCGTTTTGAATAAAGTCTCTCCTTCACGTTGTTTTAAATGAAGTCTCAAATTAATAAATGTTTATCTTTTTTATTTGAATGATAAATAGATTTTTTGGGATTTAATCAAAGACTTTTGATAACTAATTAAAAAAAATTTGTTTAAATATAATCTAGTGATTATTTGTCAAGTAACATTCGTAAAAATTTCACACCCTAACATAAAAATACGTATAATATATGCACGAATATCCGTGCAACAGTTGTGTTCTCTTAGTAATCAAAAGTTTTCTTTTTGTAGCTCTTTTGACTCTCAGGTTGGCTTCACTTGCTCCATTAGCACCCCACAGTTTCATACATTTCATGCGACGCTTTGCATTTTTCAATCACACTTTTTTATTTTATTTAATCAACATGGCAACACTGCCATCCTGCACACAAACGAAATGGAAAACGCGGGAATTTGCGCACATGCACTTACACCTTCTCACATAAGTTGGTGTGTAAATACATATGTGTTTGTGTAACTTGATGCGCAGCAGTGGCAGCAGTTAATCTTTGCACACGTTGATATTAAATTTGACTTTGACTGTCAATCAATCAAATTGGGTGGTTGACCGGTTTTTGCAGTTTGTTTGCAATGCAAAAGGATAAAAGACAAAGAAAATATTGAATTTGCCAGCATTTTTTATGTGTGTCTGTGTGTGTGTGTGATGGTATCAATATTTCAGAATGCTAAATGTTTGCAAAGTGATTTCGTTTCTTATTTTTTTATGAAATTATTAATTAATAAAAACAAATTTTAAAACTTCAGTATAAAGATTTGAAGATTTTCACTACCTGATAAATGCAACATTTTTTTAAAAAAATATTTTAGTTCCTTAACTAGACGCATTTTCTTATATGTGAATCATATTATTCACATTAAAAATAATTCAATTGCTTGATTCTTTTACCAAAATCTCTGCTAATCCACAGCAATCACGCGCATGAACGTGCAATATCTTTGTTTAGCCCTGAATGTATAAAGCAAATAAAATATTCCTGCACATGTGCCGTGCATTCAAGTGTCTGTATGTCTGCGCATAAGCACTTTAATAAACAATCAGGCACGCATGCGCAGTTCCCCTATTAAGTGCACGCCTTCCCTAGCGATCCGCTTTTATTTAGCGAGGAATTGAAGTGAATTAATAAAACAAAAAATATTCAATGATTTTTTTCATTTTTTTTTGTGGTGAGACCGCATATGGTGCACTTATGTAAATGCCTATGATTTTTAGATGATGTAATGAAAGATGTAAAGAGGACTTGGGTAGTTCATGAACTAAGTAGTTCATTGAACTAGATCATGGAAGTGATCGCGGGAACAAGTTCCAATTATTGATTACCGAGGTCAAAGGCATCTTTTGATACCTCTCCCAATATTTTTGGACGTGTCTTAGCATTTATTTCCTAAGGGAAACAATTACAAATAATTGAACGAAACACAAGCTCCGTGAACTAGTTCATTTTGGTGAGCAAGTTTGAAATCTCTGATCACTTTAATGAACTAAAATTCCCACTCTAATCAAAAGTGTTCTGAAAGCAAAAAAAAAATAAAAATGGTGTAGGTAAACCAGGAGGGTGGTCTCCTCTAATAAGTCAAAAAAAAAAAAAAAAAAAATGTAAACTGGTAAAGACAACATTCTCGTACTGTTACCCTGAAGATGACCAAATTTTGTTAAATTGACCCAATTTTGATTATTTGAACCAAATTTTTTGTTGGAGTAACTGCATTAAATTTTTGATGGACAGTCACATATGTGTCAATTTTTAATTAACCAAACTTTGTAAAAATTACAAAGTTTTCGTTAATCAAACTAAGTTTTGTGTTAAAACAACAACTCCCTCTAGTTAATTCAACAGCGAAAGAACTTTAATTATAAAAACAACAAACTCCCGCAGTTAATCCAACAGTGAAGATACTGTCATTACTGTCGTAGAACAAAGCTGTAAGTACACGATGGCATCGTGGTAGACAAGTCCGTTCAGCAGTCAAATAGTGTGAGCACGATTCCCGGTGAAGGCAACAAAGCAACGAAAGAAAGTGTGTTGTCATTTGGAACAACAAAGCTGTAATTAGCCGCTGACAGGCATAAGTATATGATGGCATCATGGTAGATACCTGGGATGAGCGTTCAAGACACCCCAGCAAACATGGCTTAACTCTTTTCCAACCTTTGAAAAACTGTATAGTTCTCAAGTTGATATCCAACATACTCTACAGCTTCTAAAATTCAAATTAAATTTGAAGAGCTTAGACTAAAATTGATGTAAATAAAAAATGTTGTCAACTAATTCATGGCGGTTTAACTTAGAAAAATCATGGTTTATTTATTTCGGTATTTATTTTCAGAGTCGCATTCATACCCTTGAGACCAATTAGAGAATCCCATTGGAGTACAAGTTGAGAACTATCTCTTTCTCAACTTGAAAAACAGCGTATTTTTTTCATATAAAAAAATGCGATTTTGCTTGAGAACGCCATCGTTCTCAAATATTTTTGCTGTTGAGAAACAACGCTTGAGGTTGGAGAAGCCCCTTAGTTCTCAACTTGAGATCAAACGTAACTCAAGCCTAAATGTTTGCTGGGGCCTGAGTTCGATTTTTGGTGAGGTATTTTTTGCATTGAATGTAAATAAAAATATGGTGTAGGTACCGGCCAAGTAATCTATTCCAACATAGAAATACTTATCGATAGCTTTGTGTGCTGTCATGTGAAGCTATGCACTTGCATGCATACATACATATGCATATATGTTCATATAGATATCAACGAACAACTCTGGTCTGAATGCCGGAAGACTCAAAAAGGATTATGTCGGAAATTCACTTAACCCTAGTTCGCATAGAGCGCAATGCAATAAAAACTAAATGTAATATGGCATGCATATGAAACTAATACAAACTACACGCGGACGCTGTAATTTCTTTTTCTTTTTTCTTTTTTTATATTAACAGAATTTTGCTATAACTTTATCTACCATTCTTATTATCTTCTCGTGTGCCTCTTCTGTTTTTTGTTTTTGCATTTGTATAAATCCAGTTGCATGCACTGGGAACAAGCTTGTACTTCCGCTTGCCGGAAGAATTTATAAGCAATGACCTAGGTTGCTGGCGACTGTGTGTTACATTTTGACAAAGTTTTTTCTCCCAAAATATTTTCTAACTTTTGTATTGTAGTAGCTCTATAGCAGGGCACGGCAGCAATTAAAGTGAGGGTGTATTAGTGAAAGAACAGTCATCGCCTCAATGAAATTATGTTATCTGTTTTTGCTCCCTCACTCAGCTACAATTTCAGTGTTCGAGAGACCAAGCAAAGAGCGTAATAATCTGTGTGAATTTGGTTCTCAGATTTTCGCACAATTGTCCGACTAGCTGCCTGGTCGGGTCTATAAGCGGAATACAGCATGTGTGTAGTTATTATATTTGAGTTGTCTTCCTAAAGGGCAGTAAGATACAATTCGAGCGAAGCATATTTATCTATAAACTTTTTTCATGATAATACTACAATGAAAAAGGACAGCAGTCTGGAAAAAATATTATTTTTAGCTACAATAATGACATCATGCATAAAAGGCGATCATTTGCTAGGTATTGTGTTCTTGTAAACAAACGAAGATCCTTTTAGTCGCCCACAATTTTTTACCCCAAGTCATTGTGGGAGAGGGGAAACTTTTTAATAAAATTTGGTTATTGTTTTATTATTTCTTTTCAACATTAATTTTTTTCACGCCTTCATAATTTTAATATTCATTTTATAACAATTAAAAAAGAAATACAAATACCTGTCATTACCGTTTGTTTGCTTAATCAGTCAACAATTATCCCCATTATTCATGTTTTTGCGCTTCATATCATAACATCAGAATAGCGCAAAAAACGTCAAAGGATAATTACATTAAATTTTCTTCTTTGCTATGCCCTTTTAACAAATTTTAATTAAACATTTTTACTTCAAATACAAAAGAGAAAAGAAATTTAAACAATGTAATCACAAACACAAAATTTAGTCGTTTCTCAGTAGGGCGAGTCGATTTGTATGGACGACTATGGGTATTATGGTCATATCAAGCATATTTGCCACAAGTATAATAAGTATAAATAATGGGGTTTCTATTACGAGCAGGAAAAAAACTTTTGGAAATATTTCTTATTTGTATTTTTTCTCTCTTTCAATAACGTACAAAATAAGTGCAAATGTGAGCACATTCAAGGCAATATTTTTTTTTTAAATCAGCAAACGTATTGGTTCTGATTAGCGATGTCCGTTTTGTTTCTCATTAAAGTAGCGATATGTAAATATGAGTAGAATGCTTAAAATAATTTACAATTCTAATTTTTTAAGCGCTCAAACAGAAAAAGAAAGGAATTTCGAAAACAAAAAATCAAAAAAAAAAAAAAAAAAAAAATCAGTGAATAACGACAAAACGCAAATCACAAAAGCATTACGTAATCACTTGAACAAAACCATTATAATAATGAAAAATTTATTTTGAAGACAAAACATCGAAGGCAGCCATTGTGTGCCTGTGTTCACGTGGTTGCAGCCCTTGAGCTGCGATATCTAGGTACATACATATAAACCAATGTGGATATACATATGTATGTGTAACTCGAACGGATACCGAAAACTGCTCAATCTTTTATAGCTGCTGTAGAATAATTTGTATTTGTAGGAAAAAAAATTCAGCATATTTAGTTGCTTCAATGGCGTTTGACTGCACTAGTCGCTTGTTGAACGCTCAAATTACAATAAAAAACAAGTAAGGAAAGCTGTCTTCGGCTGTGCCGAAGGCTATATACCTTTCATGAATAAGCGTCACGATTTTCACTGTTCGATCCCCAGTACAGCCTGTTTCAATTTAACTATATTTACTATACACATTACACATCTTTGTTATAATTTAAAAAAAACTTACAAAATAATAGGATCCGAGTTATCGGAACAATCGATTGTATGGAGGCTATATATTATACGTGTTCAATTGTACTGACTTACACTATACACATTACATATGTAGAAAGTACTAAAGGTGAAATATTTTACGTTCCTAACTTTTTAAATGCGGAAGTATTGGCCAAAAAACCTTATATCGGAACAACCGGTTGTATGGGGCTAAATATATGTTATATTTACCCGATCTTCTTGATTTTCCTCTACACACTACATAAATAGAAAGTACTCGAAATGCAAAATTTTACGTTCCTAACTTTTTAATTGCAGAAGTTTTGGCCAAAAAACCTTATATCTGAACAATCGGTTGTATGGGGGCTATATGTTACATTTGCCCGATCTTGTTGATTTTCACTATATACACTACATAAATAGAAAGTACTCGAGTTGCAAAATTTTACGTTCCTAACTTTTTAATTGCAGAAGTTTTGGCCAAAAAACCTTATATCTGAACAATCGGTTGTATGGGGGCTATATGTTACATTTGCCCGATCTTGTTGATTTTCACTATATACACTACATAAATAGAAAGTACTCGAGTTGCAAAATTTTACGTTCCTAACTTTTTAATTGCAGAAGTTTTGGCCAAAAAACCTTATATCTGAACAATCGGTTGTATGGGGGCTATATGTTACATTTGCCCGATCTGGTTGATTTTCACTATATACACTACATAAATAAACAGTACTCGAGTTGCAAAATTTTACGTTTCTAACTTTTTAATTGCGGAAGTTTTGGCCAAAAAACCTTATATCTGAACAATCGGTTGTATGGGGGCTATATGTTATACTGGTCCGATCTTGTCAGTTCCGACAAATGATTCCTATATTACAAAATGGTGGCCACATACAAAATTTCAGCCAGATATCTCAAAAATTGAGGGACTAGTTTGCGTTCAAACAGACAGACGGACAGACGGACAGACGGACAGACGGACATGGCTAAATCAACTCTTCTCGTCATCCTGATCATTTCGGTATACTTATTGATGGGTCTATCTCTTCTTCTTCTCATATTTACAAACATCGGACCAAAGTTATAATACCATTTCATGTTCATGAAAGGTATAATAAGCAGAAGAAACTGCTGGCACCATACACACAAATATTCCAAAATCTGTTTCATGTTTATAAGGCAGGCCAAGCCAGTTAGCGGGACAATTGTCCGCAAGTCTGAGAGCCAAATTCACACAGATTATTGCGCTCTTTGCTTGCCCTCTCGAACATTTAAAATTTTGCTGCGCTTGTGAGAGCGCTTTAACGACACTGACCAATCGTTTCATGCCATTGGTTATGCTTAGTCGCTCACTTGCAAGCAAAGAGTCAACAACACATGCTGTTGTCTCCGTGGTGGGTAGTGAGCGACGGAGCAAAAACAAATGGCATAGCTTCATTGGTGCGATGACTGCTTCTTCATTATCACTAAAATTTTGCCTAGGCCAAAAAAAAAAACAAAGAGAATATGAGTTTGTTTGTGTAGCACTTGTTGGCTTGGGCAATAATTTGAAAGCGGTTGAAATCAGTAATTTTAATCTTAAATAAACTTTTTTTTAAATTATTTTGAACTGACTTTATAATTATGAAACCCAACTTATATGCATGCATCTTCAAACCCTTGGAATGTAGTCGTGGGCGTCACAATGTTGGAGTTTTAAATTTCTTCAATCTGCACTGACAGATTCAGTCACACAAGTTTGTATGAGTGCACATATGTATGTATATACAATGAATGTATATTATACATACATATGAAAGCACTAAAAAAATAGAACACGAGATCAACTGATTATTCACTTTTTGTGCCCATTCCTGCTTTGAGGCTATCTGTGCAGCGGTATTGCTGTCATCATATTGCTCTCCGTTTGGCACAAATTCTGTGCTTGATGTGCGAAACCTTCAAATGCCCCTTAACATATGCAATGAAATTTAAAACGCAAATTATGATTATTGAGAGCTGCCACTGAGGGAGATCATTAATGAAGAGTGCGAATATGAAGGTTTTTAAAAATTTTCGCCTATCTGACTGTATGTCACTGCGCATCACTTAAAATCTGCTACATATGATATAATAATATTTGCATCAAAGTATGCGCGTCTATCGCTTCAAATATTTGTTCAAAAGAATTGATAAAGGACGCTCAGTGTGATTTGTTGGATTTTTTTTTGAACTGTTTACGAGGAGGACCCGCGCTCATCTTACGAAAAAAAAAATACCTCCAAAAGTAATTTAGAGATGATCACAGAAGAGTTCACAAACGGGATAAAACAATACAATACCATTACTTTGTGGTAGGGAAATCAATTTTTATACCTTTCATGAACATGAAATGGTATTATAACTTTGGTCCGATGTTTGTAAATATGAGAAGAAGAAGAGATAGACCCATCAATAAGTATACCGAAATGATCAGGATGACGAGATGAGTTGATTTAGCCATGTCCGTCTGTCCGTCTGTCTGTCTGTCTGTTTGAACGCAAACTAGTCCCTCAGTTTTTGAGATATTTGGCTGAAATTTGGTATGCGACCAACATTTTCCAATATAGGAATCATTTGTCGGAACCAGCAAGATCGGACCAATATAACATATAGCTCCCATACAATCGATTATTCCGATAAACGGATTTTGGGCTATAACTCCTGTAATTAAACACGTAGGAACGTGAAATTTTGTAAGTATTGCTATTTTTATATGTGAAATATCGATGTTGAAACTCATCGAGATTGGATAAATATTTCACATAGCCCCCATACAATCGATTTTTCCGATAAACGGATTTTGGTAGATAACTCCTGTAATTATATAGGTAGGAACGTGAAATTTTGGAAGTATCGCTATTTTTATATGCGAAATATCGATGTTGGAAATCACTGAGATAGCATAAATATTTCACATAGCTCCCATACAGTCGATTGTTCCGATAAGCGGATTTTGGGCTATAAGTCCTGTAATTAAACACATAGGAACGTGAAATTTTGGAAGAGTCGCTATTTTTATATGTAAAATATCGATGTTGAAAATCATTGAAATGGGATAAATATTTCACATAGCCCCCATACAATCGATTGTTCCGATAAACGGATTCTGGTAGAGAACTTCTGTAATTATATCGGTAGGAACGTGAAATTTCGTAAATGTTACTATTTTAGAATGTGGAATGTCGATGGTAAAAATCAATGAGATTGGACCAATATAACACATCGTCCCCATATAATCGATAGCTCCGATAATTTCGGTATGAGCTAAAGTTAAATTCACACAGGCTGTACTGGGGATCAAACAGTGAAAATCGTGACGCTTATTCATGAAAGGTATTTAGCCTTAGCACAGCCGAAGACAGCTTTCCTTACTTGTTTTTAACTTAAATTTTTCCACAATTTTTAAATCAAAATGCAAAAACCTTTACTTTTTGCCAAAAATTTTGAAAACATATATTTTTATATATATGCACAAAGCACTTAAGCATCAAAGCTTTTATCAATTATATACTGAAATATAAATATGTACATATAACCGATAAAGTGCAACCACAAACCACAACTTTGCATGCCAACAGTAGCAGGAGCGCCGGCAGAAACACGTTGCACAGTGTAACGAGTAGAGTAAAAAACAGATATGTTTGAAAATTTTGAAAAAAAAAAATTAAAAGCAAATAAACAGTTGTTATTCCAAATTTCGTTCTAATGCCAACTTTCCACACTGGTTGAAAAGCAAAAAAAAAAAAAAAAAAACAGAAAAACTTAAAATAAGTGAATTAAAAGATTTCAAAGTTATCGCAAAAATCCTTCTACCAGCTAGCGAGATATTTTTTGGTTTTCCACAATATTTCGCATCTCTCATTCAATATTAGAAACCAAGCGACTTTTATTGGTTTTGACCGTGGCTTATATGCTACGCTACACTGTGCATAACCACCCACAACAGATAGTCGCGCCACAACAGCCAAACAATGCATATTGCTGTGCTTTTATGACCAAATGAAAATAATGGCCAAACAAAATGTTTAAAATGGCCACTTTCAAGTACGTTGTAACATCATCAGGCACACAGACTGCACGACCTATTCAGCAAACCACTCAGCATACTTCACATACACAAACAAACGTTTGCATATTCCTGTATGACGTGTCAGCTTTTTGTTAATTTTTTTCACCCAAAATCGAAGCATTATCGAAGCATTCGTTGGTCCACCAGGTGTTATAGTATGCTCTATCGTCCTTTGTAAACTCGTTTATTTAGTATGTTTGCTGTGGTGAGATACGAAAATGGCAACGAAATATTATTCCTGTCGCCTGTGGACAGGCTACCGAACTAACGGTTATGTTTTGTCGCATGTGGCTTTTAAAATATGCTTGAACAACAATAGCAACATAAAGTATGAATTTACAACAATAGTAATTGCAATATACTACAACGTAAGTTAAGCGATATCTAAAATAAGCGTTAAAAGCAGAATGGGTGGATCAGAGCTTTAGTAAAAAAAAATAGCGGGGTAACTGTGTTCAGAAGGCTAATAAGCATATATGTATGTAAACCTACCAACCAGCGACCGAAACATTTTTTTTTCCATTACCTAAACAAAAACAAAATAACTTAACAAAAATAAAAACAAATTTTTACATATAAAAAGCAAACTTTAATTATTTTTGCCGTATTTTTAAATCAAAAAATATTTTATTTAATTAAAAAATTAATGTCAATTTTAATTACTTTTTAGATAAAAATTCTTTGACTATAATTGTTTAAATAAAAAAACTAAAAAATCATGTTTTTTTTTTATTTTTTATTCTAAAATAAGAGCAAAAATTTCAATATTATTTTAAAATCCAAAAAATTTTGATTTTCTTACAAAATAAAGGTCAAAGAAGAGATAATTATTAATAATAACTTAAAACAAAAAATATATTTTATATTTTAAATAACATATTTTACAAAAAAAAATACCCCAAATTTTATAAGAACATTTGACTTTTTTAATAAAAGCCATTTACTTTTATTTTCGAATTCTATTTCAAAAACAAATTTTTACTATAAACTCTTTATTAATATTATCATAACCTCTAACGAGATTTTTAGCCGAGCTTCTCTTTCCAACTTGTGGTGTGTTGCTTTTGAGTTTTTCTTACAAGTTGGCGGGACCTACAGTTTTTTGCCGACTCCGAACGGCACTTCCAAAGCAAATGAATTTTTTGCTGAGAACCTTCTCATGGCAGAAATACACCCGGAGAGTTTGCCAAACTACTGCCGAGGGGCGACCCCGTTTAGAAAAATCGTTTTTTCTAAATAATTTTTGATGTTACTTTTGCCGGGCATCGAACCGCCACAACTTGGTGTAGAAGGCCGAACACTTAACCGCTACACCACGGCGGCCGCCGTTTATTAAAAATTTGTTTTCTGATAAAAATAAAAACCATAACGGTCCCTGACACTCTTGCACCGACACTGCAGCACAATACAATACTATTACAACAACAAAAAGTTAACACTTGCAAATTTAAAAGGTTTATTGTTAGTAAAGTGATAGCGATAAGCACCAGTGTTGCCCCTTAAAAGTATTTACGTTCCATTGCGGTCATTCATTGTGGCGATTATAGGGTAGTTATGGCTATTAGCGTCAATGACAGCAATATGTAGAATGCTGGAGTTTTTTTTTTTTTATTTAAGGGATTTACATTTATATTTGTAAATAACATAAAAGTATAGATAAAAGCAAGCTACAAAGTCAACTAGTAGTGAATTTGACGCGATGCATCGTTTTCTCGACTACGACAAACTGAGTTAGTGGACGGAAAAGTGGAGTATTTTGTAGCTATACGTTGGGCGCGCACAATTGTGTGTTGAAATGCCGATCTCTGCACTAGATGATAATGAAAACCATAATGCAAGAGTGTTCCGAAGCTTTTTATATTTGCGACTCATTTTTAAATCGACCCAACTTCCTTAAAACTTCAAGTTTTTCAATAATATTTCCATAACTTTATTTTTCTTTTGTGCTTCTTAGGCCCGGTTTTTCAGTGCTAGTTTAAATCACAGACAAAGTTGACTAGAGTTTATCTCATACTAAGTTTAAACTCATACTGAAGTTTAAACTTGCACTGAAAACCGGGCCTAATATTACGAATTACGAAGGGGGGATTTAAGGTTTTTCCGGAAAATACTTCTATGAGTTAAACACGTTTTGCTTTTATTCATTCCATTACAGTAAGTGTTCCCTCATGCGTTCAAGGTTCTTCTCATAGAGTTTAAGATATCGTGTAAATAAGAAATTTCTATCCACACAAAAATTATCATACCTCTTCATACTCACACTCACGGTGTTGATGAAACACCTTTTTATTGTTAGGTTATGGCCCCTCTAACCTCTTTGAAACATTCCTCGAATCATCGCGCCAAAGAATAACGTTCAAAAGGCATTTATGAATGTAAACATCACATGCGCGAAAGCCAAGAGATCTGTAAAGGATAAAAAAAAAAATAGAAAATAGATAAATAACAGTCACTTTAAAGTTACGATGTAAAAAAAGTGCTTAAGTATGTAGAAAACAAACAAAAAAAAACCCTGCTATCAATTTCGACTTGCAACAAAAAACGCCAACATTCGGCGCGAGTCATCGCTTAACAATTTTTCATGGAAATGCTATTTGATGAGCACTTCATAAGCGCATAAGTTATCAAAATATTTTGTTTGTTGTCAACTTTTAAAGCTTTTTTGCTTTAGTTTTTTTGCACATACTCGTATGCGCTAGAAAAATTCGCTAAATCAACAGATATATGGTCGTTGTCGGTGGTGTGCAAAAGTTATAGAGGAATTTTTTGATAGAAATTTTGTTTTTCTGTGGTTAAATTCGTGTAGATATTTTCTATAATACGAAACCTTTGATAGTCTTTAAATTTTTAAGGTTAAAAATTTTCCTTTGGAACAAGCAACCGACTATCTGTAGGCAGCATCGACCAAAGAATAATTTCCACTTTTTCTGTGCTTTCTTGAAGAGAGAAATATACCATTTTATTAAAGTTTTGTGGGTACAAAAAAATCATATTTGCCCACTCAAAGAGAAGAAAATAGATGGAGAGAATTTTCGTTATAAAAGCCTAATATAAAGAAGATGTGAGAAAGATTCCATATAAAATTCGCACTGCGCTACTACGTTGGCTTTGTTGTTCTAACCCAAATGCAAAAAGGCCAATAAAATAAAGCGAAGCCAATCAAGTATTTCTTAATAGCCGGCTATAAATAAACGGCATACAAAAGCTCAACCCAAAATAAAGTAATCAATTATGAGTAAAGAGAAAATATAAGTATTTACTCATATAAATATAAAGATAAGTATTAGAAGATATGTATGTACATATATGTATGTATGTATCTTCACAAATACCCATGCTCATAAATACTTCAAACAAAACTTGCTTCTTAATATGGATTTTACGAGCACGGCATTTGCCTCCTTTTATTTACATGCTGGTTATGACAGACAAGAAATTAGCCACAATTGGTTTGCGGTAGAGGCGTAGGAGAGTTTGATTTAATCAATTTGTTATGTTGGGTTGCTGTTTCTTTACATAGTTGTGGGTGGATAAATTTGAATACCCAATAGCAGAAATTAACCTTATATAAAGCGTATGCATTTCATCGCGAAGCTTATCGCCCTGCGGGTTAGGGGTTTAGAATATGCCCGAGGTAGGCATACCGGTCGTAAGAGGCGACTAATATGCACATAGGCAATGACGTGCTAACTCGATGGTTGATGTACGGATATGATGCCTCTCATATCTCATTACCCATCTTCTCCTTCCTCATGGATGGAGGGATGACATGCCTAGAAGGTTCCACTGATCATACCAAATTGCTACCACGACAGTCGGGAAGTACCGCAAGGAAGTGCCAAAACCTTCGGGGAGTGTTTCTGCTGTTAACAACAACAACAACCACACCAACAACAACAACAACAACAACATTGCGAAGCTTCTAACATAGGAGCTGATATTTTGAGATAATCTTATTTTTTTTTAGGAGAGACAATCTTTTTTATAATTCTGATAGTTTATACAAAGTAAGGCTTATGCAAGCTCTAACTATACGATTTATAAGTCAGAACTTACGTACTTAACTTAACCGTGGTGTGTTCACAGAAAAAAACTTACACTAGTGTACACCCGTGGTACCCGGGTACCTCGGTACATATCGACTTGAATTAAACAACATACATAGTGTATAAGTGGTGCGTTATGAACAACGCCCAATGAAGCACTCCAGGCCATTCTTGGCATTGTGCCACTCGATCTGGAAGGGCACCGGGTAGCAGCAGCATAGGCTCTGCGTCTAAGGGAAACGTGCGGCTGGGGCGCAAGCACTACTGGACACGCCAGTATTTTGGGATTCTATAGCTTTCTTCCGCTGAGCACAGATCGTTGTGCTACCACAACAGTCGGAGATAGCGGTTTTAAAAGCAACATTCCCAGCAGGGAAGAATAGGAGAGCACGGATCGGAGTCCCGCCACTCATGGCGGCACTTCTATTTATACTGATAGCTCGAAGTTAGACGGCAGAGTTGGAGGAGGGGTTTATTCAAAGGATCCGAAGCTTGAGCTCTCCTCCAGACTACCTAATCACTGCAGTGTCTTCCAGGCTGAAGTTTCAGCAATCATGGACGCCGCGGCTTGGATAGGCCAACACACTATCAGACAGGACATTTTTATATTCAGAGACAGCCAGGCGGCCATCAAATCCCTTGGCTCTTACTCGTTCAACTCTGAACTGACGCTCAGCTGTCGTCGATCTCTACAAGAGATGGCCCAACAGAATCGCGTGAACCTCACATGGGTCCCGGGGCATAGGGACATTGAGGGAAATTGTAGGGCAGACGATCTTGCGAGGCAGGGCAAGACCAAGCAGGTTCTCCGGGATAAAGAGCGCTTAGGTATGCCGTTTGCCACATGCAAGCTTATGCTGAAGGAGTACACACTCCACCAAGCCAACGAAAGATGGTTGCAATCTCCAGGATGCCGGATATCCAAAGAAACCTGGCCGAAATGGGATCATAAAAGATCAAGACAAATTTATGCCCTAAGGAGAAGAGAAATCTCCATATTAATAGGCGTATTAACTGGGCACTGCCTCATTGGTAGGCACGCAGAAAGACTAGGTGTGCCCTACCGACGATGCTGTAGGAGTTGTAAGCATGATGAGGAGGAGGAAACGGAGGAGCACCTCATATGGAACTGCCCGGCTTAAGTGGCGCGAGAATGCGCTTTTTGGGAGTTCCTTTCCTGGTTAGCCTACGCCAGGTCACGGAGCTGGACATAAAGGACCTGATGGCCTTCATTCAGGAGTAACGGTGTCGGTATAGGAACGTCAGTCCCGGGATTCTGCTATGTGGAGAATTCCGATAATATCAGGATTTTCCATATGGCAGGGTCCCGGAACTCACTTTCCTAGTATTGGTGGTATCACAACGGGCCTTTTAATTCTGGCCTAGATGTGCCTCTGCGGCAGCCACTTGAACCTAACCTAACCTAACCCGGGTAAAAACTGGGAACCCGATTTAATCGTTAGTATTCGATTATTGACAGCTAGTCGCCTAGCTGAAATCGAATATCTGCTATTCGATTTTCAAACAGCACAAAAGTTGGACTATTCGACTAGTCGAGTAATCGATTATAATCAAGAGCCCTACTTATTTCCCCAAATAAAAAACGCTGTAAGACTAGAAAGCAATGTTCTGAATGCAACCGCCCGATTTGCAATGTGCATACTGTAACCGTTTCAAATTGTAACAATTGTGCCAATTAACAATCAAAATGTATTTAAAACTTAATAAATAAATAGACACATAATATTTACTAAATATTCTTACTTAAAATAAGCATTCTTTAATTACTTTTCACAAAAACAACCCACATTTTACTTTAAGTTGTCATAATATATATAGAGGTACCCGGGTACCACGGGTGTACACTTAGCGGTGAAAAATCAAAAGTGTAGAAAAAAGCTAGGAAGGAAAAAAAATAATTTCTTTTTCTTGTTGTTTTCTATCCAAAAAACCCAGCTTAAGGCATATTATGAATATAAAGTTTGTCTTCCAGTGTTTTATATCTGAAAAACGTAAAAAAAACCCATTTGGTTACCCGGGTACCACGGGTGTACACATAAAGGTTAAAATAGCCATATAAGCACCTAGGTGTTTTTGGCCAGAGCATCTAGGTACGCCAGGTCGCGGTAGAATTGGAAGTGGGGGTGTATTAGTGAAAGAGCGGTCATCACCAGCAATCAAATTGTGTTTTCTCTTTTTGCGCCATCGCTCCCTAGCAAGTACTGAAGCAACAGCAACAGTAGTTGAGTCGTTGTTGGCAAGTGAGTGACTGAGCATAACAAACGACATCCATTGATTGGTCAGAGCGATCAAAGAGCTCTCACAACAGTAGCAACAATTTCATTATTAGAGAGGTCAAGCGCGTAATAATCTGTATGAATTTGGTTCTCTGATTTTCGGACGATTGCCTAGGTGCCTAGACCTGATCTACTCCTAAACTGTCACACATCAGAAAGAACGTATATCTCGTTTATACATATTTAAAATGATTTACATACATACATAATTTATATTTTAACACTTCACGTTTATTTGGCAATGTGAATTGCATTTGTTTGTGCAAATTTAATTAACTGAGACCACTAATATTAATGTTACAGAATCCATTTACAAATATTTACACATTAGACTGGCACACATATCTGCACTTTTTTTATTTAAGCGGGCTACTCACCTGCCTAGAAATGCCTCAAGAAAAAAACAAGCATATATTTCTTGTGCCTGGTCAAGAAATTTTGACGTTTACCAAAATTTCCATTTTTTTGCAAATTACTCTTACAAAAATGTATAAAACATGTGTAGCGCAATATGTACTCACCTTTGCTGTGAATCTGCACGTTTACCTCAAGAAATATATACGAGCATATTTATTTCTTGAGGTAAACCGGCGTTGCCAACCATCGAAAATTGTAGTATTTTTTCTTATGAGCTGAGTATTGGCTCAAGAAAATTTGACGTGTGAAAACAGTTCTTGACCATTTCTTGAGCGTTTTTTTATATGGAGTTTGACATTTCTTGGCAGGTGAGTAGCCCGCTTTACATCGATATTATTTTGGGCGAACTCTGCGCTGCAGAAATAATATAACAGGCATCACATTTTTTCGCGCCAACAGGTCATTAAATATGTTTACATATCAGCGTTATGTTTGTTTGTTGTTTGTTTTCCATTGGCTTCATTGCACATTGTTGTTATTAATATTTTTAAATAATATTTTGTATGCTTTGGTATCACTACACAAATTTTTTGTCAATTTGCCATTATCGTTTAGCTAATTTCGGTCATTTGTTTTTATTGTTTTCCGTGTTTATGATGCTTTTGTTTATATTAGTTTCTAATTTTACAGTTCACAGCATGGACAAACTAACAGTTTAAGGTGTGTAAAAAACGCGGGGTGTCTTGTCTGACATTTGGGCAGGGCTACACCTCGTTACTACAACAACATTGTGAAAATTTTCAAAAAGTAAATAATAAATACCAATGCTAGAAAACATAGTCGAAATATTTGTTAATTATAGAGGATCATACCGTATATTATGTGTCTATAAATTATCTAAGTACGTAGTCGTTGCTTTTAATTTTCTGCACGACAAAACTTACTGAATATACACACATTTGAAGTCCCAAAAATGTAAGAAAAATTTGAAGGTTCGAAATTTGATATGCATACTCTCTATATCGGTGCGTTTTAACCTAAATGACACGTGGGCGAAGTTTCATTGTTCTAGGATAACGGCAACCCGTGCCGATTTTGAACTAAAATTCTTAAGCTTGCAAAATAGTCCAATAAGGCTTCGAAAATTACATAACTTCAATATTTGCCTCATATTTGAAAAACAGGACAACAAATCTCCGCCTTTGAATATTTAAAAGGATTAAAGGATTATTTGCAAGGATATTGAAAAAAAGTATTCACAAGGGCATTGGAAATTCAAAAGTGTTTTAGTAGATTGTGTAGCAATATGTTTTCTAGCAAAAATAATTATGTACATATTGAAACTTTGCAATTATGGTGGACTTTTTATAGGCCCTACACAGCGTATGAGTAACATTTACCTGTTCTTTTCATACTTGTATATGAAAGGAACAAGTAAATTGTATTAATTGAATTGATCGGTATCTCCGAAACGGATTGAGATATCGAAAAAAAAACCTATACTGCTTTCAGGTCCTCATGAACAACTTTCATTTGATACCCATATTGTAAAATCAATTTCTGGGGTATGTCCTGCCCATCTCCTGTGCATCCTTAAATATTTGTGTACACATTTTCATAACTCTTATTACAATACAAGTTTTTCAAACACACAAAGTTTCGGTAAAGTTGAAGGATAATACGTTTGAAGGAAATTACTTCCATGTCCTTGAAGGATAATTCAAAAAAAGTTTTATTTAGCCTATATTTCAATTCTTCTTTAAATAAGTAACCACATATTCACATTTTGTTGAAATTTTTCGGGAGGCCCTACAAGGCCTTAAAGGAAATTCTGAGCATCTGGCAGAGAAAAAAAAATAACGATTTACTAATTACGAAGTCCTTAAAAGGTAACGATACACCAATATGAGAAAAACGAGTACATAAATCATTAAATTAGCGAAACGCAGTGGAATGTAGTACGATTTTACTGATAACTTCACCTGCATGTCGGCACGGGTAGCCGTGGTCCGAATTGCATAAAACTTTGTCAGGATACTTTTTGATGCATAATGGTCAAAATTAGGGGATATGCGTTTGAATAAAATAACTTTGAAATTTTGCGACAGTCTAACATACATACATACTTTGCGCAATGTATTCAAGTATACGCAGATCCATTCATTACACACAAATAATACAAACAAAACTACTTATCTGAGAGATTTGCTATGCCCAATAAATGAAATACAAATAACCAATCAAATAAAGCAAAATCAAAGTCAACCATCTCATGTCATAGTTTATTCTATGCTACGTTTGGGATTTCGAATGTGGCAGGAAAGGAAATACATATGTAATATAAAGGCACTTAAGTGTGTGCGAAACATCAAGCGATAAGTATTTTACGCAGTAGGGTTACCACCTCGGGTAGCCACATAAACTCGTTATATATATTTCTTGGCATATTCGCTCTTACATCGAAAACGATTTGACTCATTTGGATGAACTTTTTAATGTAGGTAATATTACACATTTCGAGCTCTTTAATCTAGGTTTTGCCGTCCATCTGTTTAAATTCACAAGGTGTGCGGGATATACTATTATGGATATCAAACTAAATTTATTTCAAGTCTTACTTCCACTAAAATATTTCCAGGTAACGTCACCACCTATTCCCATGATTTTTATTTTTTTGCATGTCCGATATTATCTCAAAACATTTCTATGAAATTTCGTTGAGGTTATGTGGTACAATATAAGATCTGAGTGTACATGGATGTATGTGAGTATCTGCGTAGAAATGTAGGGTGACAAGGGCAAATGTCTGCATAAATTTTGACGGTGAAGCGTTCGAGGAAAAAAAGCGACGCTACCGCACACTGATTTACATATTCGAATATGCAAAATTAAAAGTTACGCCAGTCACACATGCAGATATTATTCATAGGAAATCGGCTTATTCGCTTAGTCACACAAACACAATTCATTGCACTTCTGTAAAACCGATTTTCTATTTTAATTTTCACCGTAGCCTAGAAATTTTTTAGAGTAGATAGATGAAAGATTAATGGAAAAAAAATGAATATGAAATGTTTAACTTTTTAGTGGGATCAATATTTCCATGGCTACTAACGGTTTTACAGTTACTCTGATGCAAATAAAACTGTATTATTAAACAACATCATCGGCATTCTCCAATCACACTTACATCATCATACATAGGTAATGACGTGCCAACTCGATGGTTGACCTACGGATATGATGCCTCTCACCTCTCATTAGCCATCTTCACCTTCCTTACGGATGGAGGGATGACATGACCTAGAAGGTTCCACTAGTCATACCAAATCGCTACCAAGACAGTCGGGGCAGTACCGCAGCGTAGCGGGTTCATATCCGGCCAAGGACTGTCAATTTCGGCAACATTCCCCAAAACCTTCGGGGTGTGTTTTTGCTGTTAACAACAACAACAACATCATTCATCAAGCAGCCTAATGTCACTACGAAATAAGTGATTTAATTTATTTTTATCATTTTATCTATGTCTCTAACCATTAATACTTATATAAACTATACTCAGTTGCTTATCGAACGAATTGAAGGCAATAAAATATTTGCTTATTGAGGGTACTTTCTATTGAGCCTGATATACAAACTGAAACTCAAATTAACATTATGCGAATGTGTAGTACCAATATCTTACTATTGGTTACTAAGTGCTCTAACTATGACCAATCGTTTTAATTTAGGCAACAAATAAATAGTGACTGACAGCACAAACAGCATAGGATTTAGATGAAGCCACAAAATCAACAACAAAAAAACTTAAATACGAGATGAAATAGCAAACAATGATGATAATTACGCCTGCACAGCATTTAAGCCAAGCAATCTCTCGGAAATGTTTCGTATCCTTCGGTGATTGCCAGCAATTGAAGCGTGAAGTCGAAATGGGCTGAGACAGTTTTCATTGGAAGGTAATGCAAATCATATAGCCTTGGCTCAGTTGGGAGTTAGTGACATTGTTATGCATGTCACTTCGACTCCCATAAATACATATGTATGTACGTAGTTATAGATGTGAATTAACGTGCGCTAAGTGAGCTTCTTTAATGTTGTTACATATTGTTGTGAGACGGAAATTTTCCGTTGGCCATCTAGTACCACCCCATCATCCTTAGTGTAATTAATCATGCTGTGCGCAAAGGCAATTTCATGTTGCTTGAATGTTACAGCTGGGACGTGTTTAGCATTAAGTCGCCTGAAAGTCGGCATCATATAATGCAAATGATTCATGTTCAAATAGACAACACAGTGGGATGATTTTATAGGAAATTGGAAAAAAATATAAATAAATAAAATTTAGAAAAATTTTATGTAGAAATTGGTATAAAAAAAATTGTGTGATCGCGATTTAACAAGGTGACAAGTCGATTCAGAAAATTGATTGAAATTGTGAAAAAAATGGCTTTAGTAATGCTCGAAGCATATGTAATGGATATTAGTCAATTTGGGGAGAATGGACTTACACTAATCTACTTAAGGAGTTATACTACTACTACCTATACTGCGGGAGTTCAGTGTAGTAATCACTTCATGTCATAATGTGCAATGTATTCACACTTTTTGAAGAATTTGTTTTAAAATTTTGTAAGAATCTTTATTTAATCTTGCCTTTCATTTTTATTTTAAAATATTTTATTTTATTTTTTTTATTTTATTTTTTTTTATGTTATTTTATTTTATTTTTTTCTTTTAGTTTATTTTATTTTTTTTTTTTTATTTTTTTTATTTTATTTCATTTTATTTAATTTTTTTTATTTTGTTTTATTTTATTTTATTTTATTTAATATTATTTTATTTCATTTTATTGTATTTTATTTTATTTTATTTTATCTTATTTTATTTTAGTTTTTATTTAATTTTTTTTAATTTAATTTTTTTTTGTTTTATTTTCTTTTACTTAAATTTTTTTTTTTTTTCTATTTTATTTTATTCTATTTTATTTTATTTTATTTATTTGGTATATCACCACCTCTACCCCACTGTACATTTTCAAGGCTTAAAAGCAATGACATAAATTAAGAACAAAAAAAAAAAAAACACAACTACAACCGGCATTTTCAGTTTCATGAATTTGGTATATTTACAGGTTCTTATACGCTTAATTGATGAGCTTCTAAAACTTGCTGAGCTGATGACGAGTGCTGTCGGTCGTCGAGGAGGTGAAAGTAAGAATATAATGGCGATGGTTATGAAGATGAAGCTTGTAGTTTTAGCTGTGTTTGTCTATGTTTTTGTGGTTGCGGTAGATATTTGAAGCTGTTTACGCTTGTTATCCTCGCCGTCGATTGCCAATTGGTGACTGGTACTAAAATATGTTTTGATATGTTGTTGTCTTGTTGATAATGTTGTTCTTGTTTTTATAAGTAGTTGTTTAAATCCTTAACCCCTTAAGCCTCTCACTATACTTGGTTAACTGTAAATTTCACCGGTTGCTTGGCAATGGTGCTTATAAGATGGTGCTTCATCAATGCCTTCAGTTACATTATTAACGTATAAATATGCCCCAAAAAAAACATGCAAGTCATATAATTCCAATTTCGTATGTACGTAGGCGATTTGAAACATACAAGGACGATGCCTGATCTATGTTTCTTATAATCACTTATACAATTTTCTACTGTGTATCTATTTCCTATTCATTGTCTATGGATCTGCAGAGAGAGCATCGTTGCTTTGCATGAATAATTTGATGAATTACATGACATTTCGCGTACGAATGTAATTCATCGGAATAAGATTTCGATTTAATGGGCGGTTAGCGTGCAACACATATACACTAACATCAAAACATTACATCCCTATCGAACACCCAATTATGTGGCAATAGTACAATCTTCTTAAAACACTTTAGAGAAGCTGGAAATTTAGTGGTTGATTGGGTGGATTTTGTTGGGCTACGGCTGTGGTGAAAGGGTTTCGTCTAAGTATTCCAGATGTATACCTACCATCATTTGATGAATTGCTTTTAGTGACAGACGAATGCTGGGTTTAGTTACTTGGTAGTTATTGAAGTGATTATTTTCATTTAAATAAGGTTGTTAACAGCAATTCAATTCGACTAATTACTCTTCGCTTTACGGCGTTAAGGTATATAATTTAAGAAGGTATCGCTATACCTATTATGTAACAGGAATGATGAAGAAAAGAGGTTTTTTGGATTGCCTTAGTCTCCTTCTAGAGTCGCCTTAATTGGTTCATATAAAAACAGCTACGTATATCTAATCTTATCAAATATAACTTACCTATCTAGTATTACCCTGCAAAAATTATGGGATCATGTGTTCCAATTTTTTGATATTGGAGTACTCAAATTGTAATCGATGTAATGCCTCAGCGGACAAGGAGTACTTTTGGAGTACTCTGATACTCCAAATGGACTACTCTTTATATATCGAACTAAGTACTCCCGATTTTTGCATTGTATGTCACTAAAACTTAAAAAAAATCATAATCACATATTCTCTATTCGCTTGGAAATTCTTTTCGTAGATTAGATAAGAAAATTGCTTATTTTGTTGAGCTGTCGATTGTTTTCCTGTGTATTTTAATTGTGTTTTTGTGATTAATAGTTATAGCCGGTTATTTGGCGTGAAAATTGGATTTTGCCCACTCTGCTAATCTTTTTCAAAACAATTTTACCAGTATTAGAAGTTATTATAGGTATATTCAATAATAATAAAGTGTGTTATTTCAGCTCAACACGAGTCTTGTTTGAGAAAACTTAGCGTGTTTTTCCTACAGGGGTCCGAGCTATACCATATAGTTGTATAGAGTAGGGTCTTACTCTACTGATAATTCCTCCATATGTTCAGGAACGCATACAACTCAATTGTAGATAAATTACAGATAAGAGATAGCGATGAGGGCTTCATATGTTGTCAACCATTTCTGGATTTAATTATCTTTATGCAATGTTCACATACATATTTATGTAGGGCGGATTTGGGGGTGGGTCACGGGGGCACCCCAGAAGGTATTTTTATATACTGTGGTTGCTGCATCACAATGCATTATTAGTCCGAAAAGACAAAAAATAATTTAATTTTTATGTGAGTTCTATATCGACAGCCACACTGCAGAACACTGTATGTTCAAAACCGAAAAGTTTTCATCAGAGAGAAAAAAAACACGATAATTTTAACATATGAATTAATTTTATAATATGAATATTATTACATTTCACCACTGAAAAGAAACGGGAAGTTGTAACCCGATTTTGGCTGCATTTTAATGCGCGCAAGACCACGATCTATGGGAAAGGCTCAGAACCTTATTTTTGGAAAAATAGTGACCCACAGGGTTTTGCAGTGGGGCTGTCGATATATTCCTGTACTTGTGAAGATAAGACAAGGTACTTATTTTATCTACATCAGGTGTCGATTTGCATTTTCGACCGTTGTGGCTCCACAGAGCCCCCCCGAGCTCCCAAAAAAAAATCCTGCATCCGTCCTTGTCTTAGCAAAGCTAAAGTGACTTGTGTAAACAATGTAATAAATTAACGAAAATGTAAGGCGCGTGAAACTTCCCA
Source organism: Campiglossa producta (assembly GCA_964058755.1). Taxonomy (NCBI): domain Eukaryota; kingdom Metazoa; phylum Arthropoda; class Insecta; order Diptera; family Tephritidae; genus Campiglossa; species Campiglossa producta. The sequence goes on along the minus strand of CAXKVI010000004.1, from coordinate 88,543,132 downwards.
TACAAACTTTATTTTGCTTGAGAAGTGGGTGTTATCGAAAATAGGGAGCTACCACCTCCCATATTTTTTAACCTGAATATCTCTAAAAGGGTATATGGAAATTGGTATGGATGTAAACGATATCTATACCATTCTAACAGAAAAAGTAGGTGTTATCAGAAGAGAAGCACTTCTAATACAAATTTAGTTTTCTAGGCTCAATATATATCTACATATGAGTCGGGGATCTGAAAATTTGTATAGAGACGTACCATATTAACTCCCAATAAATGAACAAAATTTAAATTTCAAGTTCAGAAATGAGGTGCCATTTATATGGCAAGAACTGTTTGATTCTTGAAATCCGCACATTTAACGCAACAGCAAAAACAATTTAAAATAACATTAAATAAACAAAAGATAAAAAGATTGTGCTAACAATGTATGTTAATAGACTGCAGGGCGAATGGTCAAGGCAGCAAGCAATTGAAAAGTGACTGCAATAATTCTAAATAAAGTCAGCACATCAAAAAAACAAACATTGCAGGACAGCTAAGCGGTCTGAAACAAACTTGAGTAGTCCAAATAAGCACGTAAAGAGTACTCCAAAACCTAACATACATAATCAAATATTCGACATCATTGAGAAGTCCATTGACAGACTTGGACTGAATGAACGACACAGAAGATTGTGTCTAAAGCGATACAGTTATAAAGAATTCGCCGAGTTTGACAGATGTGACGTCATCAGTTTGTATGCAAAGCCACATTTACCATGGACGAATTCAAGATGGCCTACTGAGCAGAACAGTCGTGACGTCATACGATGATAGTACACAAAATGGGGAAGTCATGGGTCTGTACTTGGACTGCGATTTTGTTGTATTATTGCCGCATTATTTAAAAAAGGGATTAGTTGCAATTGTATTAATCTGGAACATATCTCTTTGGGGATTAGTCGCAAAATTTTGTGCTGGAATATGAACGAAGCGATAAGTCGACAAAGTGAGCTAACCAAGCAACCAACTGTTGAACGTCTGTCAATCGTATCTAATGTTGTTGCAAGTGCCGCATAAATATGCCACGAGGCGTCAAAACAATGACCGAATGGCAGCAGCCAGCAGAAATAGTACCGACATTAATTTAAACATACGTTATAGAATGAGTGAAAGAATTATTTGAAAATAAATAAAAATACATACATAGACACATATCTGATAGAAAAGAAATACATAGATGAATACGAAAGTAGTATATTAAAAAAATAGCACAACATTCTTTGAAGAATTTACGTTCCATGATGGAAGTTTGGTACAAGTACAATATAAGTGGATTTCCGCTATTCGAAGCAAGTAGCATAATGTGATTTTTTTGAAATCCCTTACACTTTTTTTTGCTGGGAAGAGACTTTAGAATATATAAATGTTTGCCCATATATATATAAACATATGACAGTGCTTAGATAATTTATACGATTTTCTATTTATATATTTTATGTGTCCATAAAGTGAGGTCACTGGTGCTGGCCCTTTGAAAATGGGGGCTTGATTGTGTTGTACAGCGTTGAGCGGTGACTTAAACTGTTCACTTCCTGAGTGTGCCGATCCGTTCGTACAAGCAATAAGAATAAATTTGAATGCGATTGTGTAAAAGTATATTTATTTATGTACTTGTATATATGTTTGTATGTATATGTATCTAGGTATATGAAAAATTCTAAAGTGAACTTATAACACTTTCAACAAAAGCTTCTCAATATTCTACATACAAACTCAGGCACGTATCAATTGCTGTTGTACTTCCTAAATGCTTTCTGTTTCCATAAATGTCGAAGCATTAATAATTTTATTTAAAGACGGTTGGTGTTCAACGCTAGGAACAACTATCCGATTAGAATCTCAATTAGCATGTTTTGCCGCTTATGTTTTGCTATATGTAGTATATCAAATAGTGGGCACATATTTTATTTCCGATATTTAACTTAATTTGCTAAGTAACAGTACTTTCGTCTGTTATTTACAAATTTGAGACCCTTGAAGCACGAGTGGTATAAGTCCACCTTTTCTCGAACTGAGATATTCGAGGTTTTGTGTTGTCAACATAAGGGGTTACCCTTGATTTCACAAGTTCTTTCTGCTAGTTATTCGGTTTCTATGGGAGCTAGGAGTTATCCCATTAGCGTGTTATTTAAAAAACATGCTCCCCTACATAGCGTCATGCCTAACTAAAAAAAAACCGAAAACTGGACTTATACCACTTATGCTTTAAACGACTCATTTTGTCTTATCATATCTACTTTGTATGGCTGTTGCTGCTTTTATGGTTAGCTATCGAAATATTTGTTGCAAGTATAAAAACGAATTTTCTTTAAATGTACTCATGTAAATAAGTGGTGAGCGGTAAATATAATCCAGACGGCTACATATCGGCCTAACCACATGTGTTTTACCATATGTGGTATGATATCGGCACTTAAGAGCAGTTTTATGAAGAAAACACATTCCTTTTTATTTTCCGTATGGGTACGGATTGATTTTTCATTTGCCTTCTATTTAATCAATTTTTGGATTAAATGATTTTATTTTATTTCTTCCCGTTTTCTTTTATTTTATTTTATTTTAATTAAATTTTTTTATTTCATTTTATTTTTTTATTATTATTTTTTTTTTTCTCATTTCATTTTATTTTTCATTTTATTTTATCTTGTTTTGTTTTATTTTATTTACTTTTCATTAAATTTTTTTAATTTAATTTAACTTTATTTTATTTAAATTAAATTTTTATTTATTTTTTTATTACACAGTGATTTTACAATTTAAATTTCTTCGTAAAAAATGCATTAAAAAACAAATTTTCAACCGATTTCAAAACTCTTAAGGGCCCTATACACGGTGCTTCTGAGTCAAGAGTCAGTTTAGGTGTATTAGTGAAAATGTCTATGTAGTAGTTACACCGACATGACTCTACCATGACTCAAGAAAATCAAAGTGAGTTTGATATTTTGTACAATGGCGGCGAGTCAACACGTACACAGATGACTCGCGAGTCAGACGAACTGTGTATAGACCCCATCACGATTTTGGCTAGACAAATGTTGACACTTTCAAAATATGTATATCCACTGTTTTGTTCATTTGAAGAGAGTATGACTAGTTTTTCACGCGAGAAGTTGAATTTTTTTTCAAATTTTTTTCATTTTCCGATTTTGACGCCATTTTTCGCACTAATTGTCAAGGAATGATATTTTTTGGAAATATTTTGTCACCCCCTTCTCCCCTGGGAGCCTCACCATTCAAACATTGCAAAAGGTCAAAATTTATTGCACTGATTTTTCATGATCAGGGCCACAGCCATTTATATTATGTCTATCTCTTAAGGTAAAAATTATACACCTTAAATACCTTAAGCAACTCTACGAAACCAAAAAAAATGTTACCAGTGAGGCAAATTAGACGAAAACTATAGCACAGGCAATACATCATTTGGGGAGAGAAAAGTGCTAGTAAGTAAAGCCAACAAAATCCGCAAAGGATTAAAAGCGCCCATAAAATTTAGGGAAATCCTTTGCATACAGACAAACACACAATTTGTTAACAAAACAAAATGTTGAATGTTATTTGTAAAACACCAAAAATTTGTCGCCAGACAATGAAAGTAAGCTTTTCGGCCTAGATACAAACTGCAGCTGTAGCGATGGCAGTAATAAAAACACAAAGCTAGTCATCAGGTGGCAACATTGTAAAGAATTCATAGTACCTATGTAAATAAGTTCTCCTGCTAAAAGCCAACTCGATGACATAGCATTTTAGATAGTAGATACAACACTATATGCGTTTGTGTGTGCGACTGCTAAAGCTTCATGAAGCCACAGAAAACCAGATCGTAGACAACATACAACATAGTGAGCAAGCAGCATAAACGAAGCCGGGTGGAAGTGAAAAAGGCACAAACAAACAGGGGGAAGAACAAGGACGACAGTGTTTGTGTGTGTGTCGCATATGCAACAGGAAAATCCCTTAATTGGAATAAATTAACTATTATGTGTGTTGGTACGCAATAAAGTGGTTGTTGTTCTTTGTTTGTTGTTGTTTATGTTGATTTCTCTATGTTTGCTGTGTTATCGCACGTTTAGAAGCTTTTGTTGTCACTGTTGCTGGGCGCTTTATTGGTATTTATAATTGTTGCTGGTTTTTTTTATGTTATTTGGAATACGTATCCAACTAAGTATGTGTATACACAGTGAGAAATTGAAGATTGTTTAGAGATTTTCGGCGCATGCTTGAATCGCTTTCGAATCTATTGAAAGAGGGTTTCTTATTTCCCAAGCAAAATATTTCATTACTAGATGCCTCTATAACTTGCTGAAGTCTCTTTGGGAATTACATTGAGCAAGTACAAATACACTGAGAAAAAAAAGGAATTTAAAAATAATATGTATAATAACGAATACAACACGAGGAATGCTGATGAACGACTAACTTTATTAAATAGAGCGACAATCGTGAACCTTAAATCTACATTATATACTTATGCTAAGCAGTATTATATCGTAAGTGTTAGGGTTGCCATATAAATACATATCATCTTCTTACCCTTTTTATTGAGTATTTACATATATATGTATCCTACTTATATTTATGTGGTTATTTCGGAGTTTTCTCTTCTCTTTTTGCTTTGACTACGTGTTACCATATTACTAGGTTCTGGTGATCTTGGCCTTTTTTGTTTATTTTTACTTTTAATTGTAATAGGACTGCTTTTTACATATGTCGTGTTTGTTTTTCTTATTTGGTTTATGTGTACATGTTTTTGATAACCGCTTACTACAATAACAAATCTAATATTACTTAGTTTCTTTATTATACGACCAGGTATCCATTTTACTATGTTTCCAAATACATTTCTATACAATATGTTTTCATTTACCTCAAACTTCCTCTCTTTTTTTATTTTCTCATTTACTTCCCGAATATTTGCAATATTTTCGTTTTTATTATTCTCTCTTTCCTTACTTTTACTGTTCTCAATATTTTCTTTATTGTTATGCTCTCTTCCTTTACTTTTATTGTTCGTTAATACATCTAACAATGTACGCGGCTTATATGTAAACATCCTACTTGCTGGGCTCTCATTAGTAACCGTAGATGGTGTATTTCGATACTTGAATAAAAAATTTTGTAATTTTAATTCCCACGACAAGCTTGCTGATTTCGGATCAATTAGACTTTTCTTTAATGCCTGTTTCACAGTCTGCACTGTTCTTTCTGCACTTCCATTGGACTGGGGGTGGTAAGAAGGCGACTTCAATACCTCTATACCATTTGATTCACAAAAATTTAAAAATGTATTTGAGTTGAAAGGGGGACCATTATCGCTCACTATTTTATGCGGTAACCCAAAAATCGCGAAAATCCGTCTCAAACTTTCGCACAGACTTTTACCATCTGTACGTTTCATTTCCACTGCCTCTATCCATTTAGAGTACACATCTACTAACACCAAAATCGTTATGTTAGAGATTTTACAGAAGTCAATATGCACCCTTTGAAACGGACCACTGGCTGGTTCCCATTTAGTTAAAATAGGAGTTGGATTGTTTTGAACAAGACTACAAGCCTTACATTGACCCGCCCACTTCTCTATGTCTCTATCTATGTTTGGCCACCATACATATGAGCGAGCTAATGCCTTCATTCTCACTACCCCCACGTGACTCTCATGCAACAATTCTAATACTCCTCTAACTAACGATTTTGGAATTAACAATCGATCCCCATAAAAAATGCACCCATCTTCTATTCCCAGTGAATCCCGTTTCGAAAAATATGGTTTTAGTTCCGATTCCACGGTGCCCGGCCAGCCTTTTGATTTAATTATTTGGTATAACCTTTGCAGGGTTTTATCCTTTCCCATTTCTTGTCTTACATTATCAATTTTTATTGGGAATTTATTAATCGACAGATTATTTAAACTAACTACCTCTTCGCCTACGGGTTTGTCCAGTGGCAGTCTTGATAATCCATCGGCATGTTGCATATCAGAGCCTTTTCGATAACGAATTTGAAAATCGTACATTGATAAGAAAATTGCCCATCTTTGTAAACGATTCGCAGCTACCACTGACATGTCACTTTTATTTCCAAAAATAGCCCGTAAGGGTTGATGGTCCGTTTGTATGATAAATTTCATACCATAAATATATTTGTGAAACTTTTTCACAGCAAACACAATAGCTAACGCCTCTCTGTGAAGCTGGGAGTAATTTTTCTCCGCATTGGACAATGTGCTGGATGCAAACATAACCGGTTTCTCCTCGCCTTCAATAAGGTGTGACAACACCGCACCCACCCCGTACGGACTAGCATCGCATGAAACAACAATTGGCTTTGCTGGATCATAGTGTGTAAGAACATCAATGTTGAGAATAAGCTGTTTACTTTTCTCAAAACACGCACTATGTTCTGCTGTCCATTTAAATTCTATATGTTTTGAATTCAGCGCATACAAGCACGACAGTTCTCTTGACAAATTAGCTATACACTTATGGTAAAAATTTACCATACCTAAATACGAGGCCAACTGTGCTTTGTTTTGCGGCTCAGGAGCTTTCAAAACCGCCTCGATCTTGTCCTGACTTGGCCTAATACCATCTTTGTTTATGGTATGCCCTAAATAGCAAAGCTCCTCACAAAAAAACATACATTTATCTTGGTTGACTCTTACGTTATGCGTGTTTAATTTTTCGAGTACCATTATTAAATTCTTCTCGCATTCCTCGTGTGTAGATCCCCCAACTAAAATATCATCAAAATATACGTGAACTTTATCCAAGCCTTTCAAAATTTCGGACATTAATCCATTAAAGATTTGTGGTGCGGTCTTCAGCCCAAAAACTAGTCTGGTATATTGGAAAAGACCCATATGTGTATTAATAGTTAAAAATTCCCGTGAGCGATCTGACACTTCTACTTGTAAATAAGCACCCATCAAATCAATTTTACAAAACACCTTCCACCCTGCCATTCCAGCCAAAATATCATCGATTCTCGGAATAGGTATATGCTCCGTTTCCACATATTTGTTAATCGTCCTCTTACAATTAACACAAAGCCGAATCTGCCCATCTCCTTTGTTTACAATAACTACTGGGCTAGCCCATTTGCTTCTTGTCACTGGAAGCAATACTCCCTCATCACATAACCTTTTGATCTCGTTTTCGAAACGGGCCCGTAACCCAAAGGGAACTGTTGAAGCTTTACAAAAAATAGGACATGCGTCCTCCTTAACTACGATCTCGGCTTTGAAATCTTTTATAACCGCATCATTTGATTTCGTAAAAACTTTTTTATATTTAGTAATTATACTCGGAACTGTATCTTTTATTGAGTTACAAACGTTTTCGTTTCTGTTGAATTCTAACAATTTACGCCACGATGGTACCAAAACTTCTAACCACGTTCTACCGAGCAGAGGTGTAAATTCATCGTAAGAGTCTAAAACATTTATACATAACTTAAACGACCCGTTTTGTACACGCACGCTTACTTCAATTTTACCTACTGTAGTTATACAATCCCCAGATATTAATTTCATACTCTTTCTTCCCGAAATCAACTTAACATTCTTAAAATATACATTGTAATGAAGCTTACTTATAACAGTTTCGCTGGCCCCTGTGTCCACTTCAAATTCAATTAGCTTCTCATTAATGTTTAATTTCACTTTATGCGGTCTTACATTCTCTACCGATTTACAATTATTTAAATACCTACAATCGTATTCAGTGCTCTCTTCTTCATCACTGTTTCCACTTTCATAGTCAGCTTCTAAATTGTTAACGTTGCTCTTCTTTGTTTGTCTGCAATATCGTTGTATATGTCCGAATGCACCGCATCTAAAACACTTTAATCCTCGCCTTCCCCGCCGGTCTTCATGTCTTTCGCTGTTATTACTTCTATCATATTTCTCTCCTTTGTTATCGCTATTATTCTTCGATGGTGGTTGTTTCGAATCTTTCGTGCCTTTCCTATAGGGCTTTAATATATTTATTTGATTCTGTTCGTGTTTCATAGCCACCAAGTTTTTGTTTGTCATCTCCATTGTTGTAGCGATGTTTATCGCCTTTTCAAATGTTTTCAGTTCCGCATCGTTCAAAAGCCGATTTTGAATTTTCTCCTCCGAGATTCCACACACAAACTGGATAAGCAGAGCTTTATCTTGAAATGCTTCAAACTCACAATGCTGAGCAATCTGTTTCAATTCTACAATGTACTCTTGCAGTGGCTCTCCTGTCTTCTGTGACCTTTTAAAGAATTTAAAACACTCCGCAATCACGTTTTTCTTCGGCATGAAGTGCCTTGATAATTTTTCAATTACGTCTTCAAATCTTATTGTTGCATCCGTTTCTGTTTTAGGTGCAATTAAATTAACCAATACTTTGTATAAATCTGGCCCTCCTAAGCTCACCAAAATTGAAATTTTTGCGCTATTCTCCACAATACCGTTAAGCGACAACAGGTGATTGAGCCTTCTAGCGTATAGCGAAAAATCTTCGCCCAAAACGTAAAATTCAATACTTCCTACAAACACTTTGGTTGCCATTGTGCTTTGTTCACTTTTAATATATATGTGTTATATTAAAGCAACATTAACTTTTTGGAATTTATGCGCTTGATTTATTTCACACGTGGTAGTCTCCTTATTTCTCGTCGCCAATAATATGTATAATAACGAATACAACACGAGGAATGCTGATGAACGACTAACTTTATTAAATAGAGCGACAATCGTGAACCTTAAATCTACATTATATACTTATGCTAAGCAGTATTATATCGTAAGTGTTAGGGTTGCCATATAAATACATATCAAAAAAAGGAGAAATTCCAACTATATTGGGGAGAGTCCTGCCTTCCATCTACCCAATGTGCTGGGAAATATAGATACATAGTTTCAATCCCAAGCTATTTGAGGTAATTTTTTTATTTTTTGTTTTCAGTGTACTCTGCACCTAATTAAAATATATGGATATTATATGCTAACAAACACATATGGTTAAGGAAATAAAACAAAAATTCCCCTTTGAAATGTTTACCATATGGATACGCACTATCATTAAGGAGCAAGGTATGAACAAATACAATTTATACAACGCATATCACACAGAAGACGAATTTCTGAATCTTTCTTCATACGAGTATATGCATGTAAGTACAGTGTATAAGTAAATATACAGAAGTTTTTTGAAACTTTAATCGATTTTGGCTTTAGTAAAACTATTTTTACAAAGTCTTTATAAAAAATCTTTACAATACTCTCAATAATTTGTTTAGATGATTTTATTTAATTTAATTTTTATTTTTCTCTTTTTTATCCTAATATCTTTTATTTTATGTTATTTAATTTTATTATTTTTTTAATTCAATTTCATACATTTTTTTAATTTTTTGTAAGTTTTATTTTTTTGAAGTTAACTTCTTAGGCGGCGATATGAAGTTTTGATTGCGAGTAAAATTTGAGAAAATGGCTGATGATGCAACGGAAATAGAAATTGCAGCCGACTTTTAGGCGTAGGCGATTTTCATAACATTGCACAAATTGTAATAGTTAGGCCGAGCCGAATTCATGGGTGTTGTCACTTATGGCGGTTTACAGAGTTGCCACTCATCCCAATTTTTTTTAAATATTGAGCTAGATATGCCAATATGGGTATCGAATGAAAGGTCTTTTCGACCGTATTCCAAATAAGATATTTTCAAGCAGGGTTGCCACTTACAGTTGACACCTAACCGCAATTTATTTCTTTTTCGTATATTTCGGGAACTGCTTGAGCGATTTGAATTCAATTTGGCACATAGACAATTTGATACATTCTAAGATTATATCATGGGTGTTCCCACTTAGGGCGGTTTACAAGGATGCCACTTATCCCAATTTTTTTTATAACTTGTTTTGTTTTTATTTATTTTACTTTTTATTTTTTATTATGAAATTTTTTTATTTTATTTTTATTCTTTTTTATTTTATTTTATTTTTATTTTTACTTTATTTAGCTAGTTTAATTATTTTTTTATTTTATCTTAAGTTAGGTCGAAACGAAGAAGAAAAAGAAGGGATTCTCGAAAGCAGCATGATCAAAAAAGTGTTTCATACTTGAAAAGCAAAATATTGAAACTTACATTTTAGAATAACGAAAACTTACCTATATTTGTGAAAACACTCCAGCAAGTATGAATATCTGAAAATAAAAGAAATTATAATGTTATTCGTCGTTAAATAATTCTAGAAGAAATATAAATGAACGCAGGAAAATCGATTTTAGAATGGTAATTTAGTTTTTCTCTCCACCTAGATAATACCATAGCTTAACCCGAACCCAACGAACCTTCCGACGCAGTAATATTTTATGATTATTTTGTGATGAGTAAATGTTACGTTATTCATTTCTAAAGGTTAAATTTAACCGTTTCCATTTGAGGTCTTATCAGTAGATATTGCGTAGAGCAAATATACACTTTTATACTTTATATACAACTATATGTAAATACCCTCAATGTATCTAGGTATATATACCTACATAACTGAGTAAATAAAGAAGATAAGGCAAGCTGTTGAATAAAACGATAACAATTATAAAATTAGAAATCGAGGCGGCTGCTATGTGACAAATAAATAACGCACATGAAAAAGGCGAAATGTAGCCATTTAAACATTTTTTTAAGCTTCACCTATCGCTATCGGCAAAAAAGAAAAACATGATACATACATAGGTACCTTGATTGCTAATGGGTAAGAGTTATGAAATATCCCTGCAGTAAAATTGGGAACCAGTCTCCAAAAACCACACTTCATATCAAGCTGGGTACGAGCTACAAAAAGCGCTAATTAGTGCCGGGTATCACACTCATATTAATAGATTCTCGTGATCCTCTGAGACTAGGCCCTGACGAAGCGCTTTATTCTAGGCTACCTAAACAACAAAAATGTTAATTTATGTCCATGCATTATTCACCCTAATTGTCCATCAAGATTTTTGTAAGCTGTCTTTACATTTCAAACGATTATTTTTCACACTTTCAATTATTTAATAGAAATATAATACGACGCGTCAAATGTGATGCCATCAAAGCAATCAAATATCATTAACGCTGCACTAACAACAACGACTGAACTCACCAAAAAAAAGTTAGAACTTTTCAGTTCATTTCAATTTAGCATAAGCACTCACACTAATGCGCACGAAAAAACAACTAAGGCGCTTGAATCGACGGCACATAGAAAAAGGGGTTCGTAACCCCTTGCACATACACGCAAGCATGGACAGCGAGCACATACCCAATAAACAATTGTGTATGATATCAAATTAACACGCCTCTAAGATAAAGTCTCTCAATAAAATAAGGATTTATGAAACGTTTCAAAATATAGTTTTGCTTACTGGGCTAATTTATTTAGGTATCCAATAAACAAATTCAAAATTTGGACAGCATTTCAAAATTTACCGAAAGAAAAGTTGCAATAGAGACTTAAACGATTCCACAAGTTTTATGATTAGACACAAATAAGCTCTTGGCCAATTTTTGAAATATAATAGTGTTTTAAATCTTCGAGTTTTTTAAATGGTTTGTTGGGTTTAAGCAATACTCAGTTGAAACGCACAATATAAACGAACGCAAATGAATTTATTCGTTTACCGATTTTGGAATAAATTTGAATTTAACTTGAACACTGTCCCATAAAAACATTCCACATGATATTCCATATGTATGTATGTACATTAAGGTGTGCCTTATTTTGTGAGTTTTCCCTACAACGGAAGATTGTGGTCGTGAGATCAATAAAAATTTACTGAAGAATAAATGCGAATAGTATCAAACAAAAAATTAGTCTAGGATGACACCGGAATGAGAGGCAAGGAAAAATTGCACTTATGATCCCTTTATAAGGGTTGAGCTGGTTCCGTTTGTTTGAGCACATCCTATGAAGCGACTATTTGAATCTAAAATAGCAGTTGAGCTCAAGACCTTATTAAATAAAAAGCATTCATTTTTTGTTGGTAGTTTTATTAGATATTTCAACCTGTAACTGTACTTTCATTCTTTAATTCTTAACACTTTAATATCTTTTTTTTTTATTCATTTATTTTTTGGGTTATTTTGTTTTTTATACATTATTATTTTTTTACGAACTTTGAAAATTTTGTGGACTTTTGACCAGTCAAATAATTTTTATCAAATTATTCTCCTGGGTTTTTGGCGAAAACAAGTGATTGCAATTTCAATCTTGTTGAAGGATCTTGTCAAACCGCTTTGTATTGTTGCATAGAAAGCGGTTTGAAAAGATTCTTCAACAAGATCGAAATTGCAATCATCGTAGTTGGTATTGTATGTAGAATTTTTCAATTTGTTTTCGCCAAAACTCAAAAGAATAATTTGATAAAAAATATTCGACTGATCAAAAGTCCACACAATTTTTAAAGTTCGTAAATTTAATGACCAATAATAACAATAACTAAATTATTTTTTTATTTAACTCTTTTTATTTTATTTTATTAGATACATATCTGATTTTTACCCTTAAAAGTATGCTACAAAAACTAAAATTACTTATCGCAACTATACCCAAAAGGGCCTAACGGATATCAATCATAGATGACTGTAATTAAATGCGGTCCACTCTCTTCAGCGATTACTCTCACCATTTCCCCCGGGGTATACCTACATACATCTTTTATCTGAGCAAACTAAAATATTTATTTGCGTACAGAAACAGATAACAGAAATAATCGTCAATAACAGAAACCACGATAGTTCTTCTATGATAAAGCAACAATTCACTCAAGCTAGGAATGCGACAATGTATGTAGTATAAAAATGCTCCCTTTTCAATTAAAGTCGATTGAAAACAATTAAAAGTATCTCACAGATATCTTGATACAGCAGCGTTGCCTAACATTTGAATGAAAAAGCAAAAGCAAATCAGGCATTTCTGCTTGGCCACTAGGGTGTGTCATTTTTTAAATACACTGCATAAAACAGTGGGATTTACATATCGTCCCCCTTTTCGCCAAATTATCGTACCGACTATTTTTTCGAATTTTTTTTTTTTTATGCAAATTTTTTTTAAATCCCTACGCGCATCATCTGCAAAAATATGATAGCTGAAATCCTTATAGTTATGCCAAAAATCGGCTTTCTTTTTTATCTTATCCCATACAATTCATACAGTAGTAAAAAGAAATGCTCTGCTGTAAAATTCATATTTTATCGCTTACGGTAATTTCGCAAAAGGGGTCAATATGTAAAAACACTTACATACATAGTTCATCCATCTTGTATTTATTTTACATGCGCTGGGAAACTTCCAAAATTGTACCAATAATTTGCATTTACTGTTAGGGAAGAAGTAAATTGGCTTTTCCAGAAGCAGGAAAGGTAAAATTTGCCGTAATTGGTGTTGCCAGATAATTATATTTTATTTTTAAACACTCCGCTTTTATCTCGAAGACTACTCATGGAAGTAAGCTTAATATCAAACTCTCCCACTTCAGTGTTGCCACTAAATTGGGTTTCAGGGGTTGATTTTTTCTATGAAATAAAATACATATGCTAATATGGCTATCAAGCAAAAGATATTTTACGTCGTGTTTCCAAAAAAAAAAATTGTACGTAGGATTATCACATAGAGTTGCCACGCAATGGTATTGTATAGGTATATATTTTTAGATATGCGTTATTATTTCGAAAACAACTTGTCATATTTCTATGCAATTTTAAATATAGGTTATCTGTTAAAATATAAGCCCCTGTTGCTACTAACATTGATTTTAAAGCGTTGCCACCTTAAAAATAAAATTAAAAATATTTCAAAACAAATGGGCCAATATAGGCAACGTATGAAGCGTATTTAGCAGTGTTGCCGCTGATAAATTTCAAAAAGGGTCCAAAAAAGAGTCCCAGCAGAAAAAAGGATCCCTTGTTTTTAAGATAGGAACTCATTTACACATTTCCATTTTTTTTTTTTTTTTTTTTATCAAGTTGAATGATTGAGTTTTGTACTATTGCAAGTAAAACATACAAAATATAAGCATTTTTTAAATGGTTGTAATTAGTTTAATAGAAATGATAATCGCATAATGTAAAAAGTTTTTCAACCTTAAAAAACCTCCACTTAAAAGATATGTAAAGTATTTTTGGAAAAGGTTAAGAATATGATAAGAGAATTTACATTGAAAAGAAAACAATTTTTTCCCATAAAAAATTATGGGAAAGTTCGAAAAAAGCGACCCATAAGGGTTAAGTTGAAGAGCCAACTTTTGTAAAGTTTATTTTCTCATCAATTACTAACTTTTTAGGGGGTAAGACCCAAAATAGGTAATTATATTTTTTTATTTGAATGAATTTTAAAAAAGGGTCAAAAATGGTACTTTTTTTAAAAAGTAGGGTTCGGGGTCCTGGCTATAAAAAAGGGTGAAATTGACCCTTTAGGGTCCCCAACGGCAACACTGGTATGTAGGTATTTGACGTTGTTATAAACAAAAATACTCTGATTCTATGAGCTTGCGCGAATATCCTTTAGGGGTGTGTGTGAGTTAATGTTTACCCACCTATTTAAGTAGATATGTGTGCCATCCTTTATCGGTTTTACTGATGTATTTCTTACGATTTTGTATGATAAATTTAGTCTGTTTACTAAAGGACGCCCTTAATTTCCATTTTTACACTTAGTTCACGGTTTCTGTCAGCGAGTCACACTTTTATTGTATCTATCATCTCCTATTTATGGCACAGACGCGAAAAAAACACATTCAAAAGATTGCAATGCCAATGTTGTTACGCTTCACTTGCAAAAACACTCGCGATCATACACATTTTCTTCCTTTCGCCACCGCTGCACGCAAACGACTATCCACATAAATTCATTGCTAGCACTCGAAAGGCAAACGTACAAAAAATCTTTTATTTTGTAATTCACACAAAGGAAAACCATGAGCCCAAAAAAAATTCATTCTCACATACATACTACATAGGCAAAAACATATGAGCAAAGAAAAATTTAATTCGTCATATTCGCTACTGAGCTATTCAAGAATGAATCTTCGCTGCCGCGTAGTCAGTCAGCGTCGTCGTCATAGTCGTGACGCTCGTTATCGCTGACTTTGCGAACTGCGTTTGCGGCATGTGCCTAGTAGGAAAATGTTACATTTAAATGCGGAGTATTCACAATAGATATTTGTGCATCCACTTTTACCTAGGGAACCTATTTTGATCATGCTCCATTCTTAGATTTTTTTCTTGGGTGTTGGGTATCAAATGAAAGGTAGCTTCGGAGGCCTACCAACTAACTTCTTTTCAGGTAGGGTTGCCTCCTTACCCCAATTTATTTAATCCTTCTTGAACCTGTTGACCGATTTAGATGAATATATGTAGTTAACATGGCATATATAGAGCTCTTATAACTAGGAAAATTTTTCAAGTCCTAGATAAAATCAATAGCTGCATTCCCTGAAAAAATCGAGATTACTCTATTTCCTATCCAAAGAGTACTCCGATTGGAGCATAAGAGTACTCCAAATGTAATCCTTTTTCATATAAAAATTGTACTCCAATTAACATTGCGATGTCCTAGGACTGGTCCGATGAGGAATACAAAGGATTACTATTGGAGTACTCCAATATCAACAATTTGGAACACATAATCCAACGATTTTTGCAGGGATTAGAAAGGAACTCATCAAATATTATGTATTAGTTGACGCCCTGTCTCACTGTTCCTACCGGGTCAATTTAATTTGCTATCTATATATTCATATGTCTTTTGTTCGTTTCCGATTCTCGTTTAGCCTTGCGCTTCTTTGTTTCATTGGTTTTGCGCTTATCTTGAATGTGTGTAGGTATATGTGTGATGTGTGCAGTCATGGACCGGGGTCGGGTTTATCTCGAGTGTGCGGCATTGCCCATGTGGGGTAAAATTAATGTATGTAGATACACATGTTCATGTATTACACATATTTCACGCGTGGTTCAAAATAGAAATCAACTCAAAATACTCAATATTTAGAAATTGCCAAAAGCTTCAAGTGATTTTCTAGTTATTTCAAATATTTCATCGGCGAGCAGTGCTGCCACTATTAAATAAATCATACAGATCGGTCGTTCTTGGTTTGAGCAACCCTGTGCTCTTAGTTTCCTCAGAAATCACAATTTTTGAGCTATCTCGTTTTCGTTATACATCGGTTAGCGATAACATATGCGAGTAAACGCCAGCAGCGCTGTTGCTGCTTCCGTTGTCTTATCGCTCACGTCGCGGTCGCTGCCTCTCTCACAGTCATTTTTATTCGTATTCTTAATTTGCTTGTTGCTTCCTATTCTTCAGAACAATTGTTGTTGTTTGTTTGCATGTTGCTCACTCTTTCATGTTTCGCTTTTCTTCCCGTTTCTATTATTTTTTTAATGCCTCTTGCATTATTTACTGCGCTTCCTGTTCTTTGACTTTGTTTGAACTTTTGACGTTATTTTTATTTTCTTTGAACTTCGATCGCAAAAGCGAGGTAGGTATGTAAATGAATGGTTTTGTCAATAGATGGGTTTAGTTACAAATTTTCATAAAATTATTTTTAAAAAATAAATTGAAAAAGGTATTTCAAAATTGCGAAAAAAACAGTTGATACGAGTTTTCCACCTTGATATTAACTTTTAAATTTAACATTGTACGAAAAATTGTTCAACATAGTTTTGTTTGAAATTTGTTTCCCCACAAAAATTTTCTGAATACAAATTTTCTTCAGGTGGGCCGTTTCCGTGCGTTATACATATATTGATATGATTTTCTGATTTCAGGGTTCTTGCTTTTAATGTCAAAAAATCAAGTCAGTCCAAAAGACTCTGTAATTTCCGTCACCTTAAGCCTTGCAAACTACCGAACCAAATAGAATATTTACTTTTCGGGGTTGTTTTAAAATTATTAAGGACACTTTTGTAGGCGGACGTGGCACCTCCCTCTCGGAGAAGATAGCATGTACATCCCATACAAAAATAATTTTTGAGCCTTAATATCTCTAAAACTAAAAGAGGTCATGGCAGAAACCTGAAAATTGGTGTACAGATATGCGGTATAAAACCATTCTCACAGAAAAAATGGGATTTATAGAAGAAGGGAGTGTGGAACCTCCAAAGCATATTCAATTTCTGAAAGGGACCTGCAAATTAATATGGAGTTATACTATATAGGAGTCGTGGCATCTCTTATATATATATATATATTTATACACGGTACTATGATTGATTCTAAGATTATTCACTTGGGGTTGCCACTTGGGGCGGTTTACAGGATTGCCACCTATCCCAATTTTTTTAATAATGGAGCAAGATATGACAATATGGGTATCAAAATAAAGGTATTTTTGGCCTTATTCCAAATATGACCATTTCAGTCAGGGTTGCCACCTAACCCCAAGTCAATTTATTTTTTCTTATATCTCGGATACTCGGATTCATTCGAAGATTATATACATGGGTGCTGCCACCTAGGGCGGCTTACAGGGTTGCCACCTATCCCCATTTTCTCTTAAATATAGAGCTAGATATGCCAACATGTGTATGAAATGAAATGAAGCCACTAAGGGTTGCCACTTAAGCGCAATTTATTAAATTTTTCGTATATCTCGGGAACTGCTTGGCCGATTTGGATAAAATTTGGCATATAGATACTTTGGTTCGTGTTGCCACTTGAGGCGGTTTACAGGGTTGCCAACTATCTCTTCTTTTTTTAATATTGATCAAGATATGCCAATATGGGTATCAAATGAAAGATATTTTCGACCGTAGTATAAAAATTAGCATAAAGATAGTATGATTCATTTTAAGATTTTACAAATGGGTGTTGGCACTTGGGGCGGTTTAGAGGGTTACTACCTATCTCAATTTTTTTTTAAATATTGATCAAGACAATATAAGTATCAAATGAAAGGTATTTTCGACCGTATTCCAAATATGACAATTTCAAGCAGGGCAAGGTTGCCACCTGACCGCATTTTATTTATTTTTCCTTATATCTCGGGACCGCTTGACCGATTTGTATAAAATTTGGCATAAAGTAAAATTTGATTCATTCTAAGATTATATGCACGGGTGCTACCACTCAGGAGTTTTATAGGGTTGCCAACTTTCTCGATGACATATTTAAGCAGGGTCGAAACCTAAGGTTGCCAACTAACCGCATTTTATTTATTCGTTCTTATTTCGACCACTATCTCGGTTGCCTATTCACCCATTTGGATGAAATTTTATTCCAGGGTTTGTACGCTTCATTCTAATTTGTTCCACCTAGGTGTTGCCACTTGCGATGTGTTACGAGGTTGCCACCACTTTGGTTTTTATGAAAATCTCTGTTGGTAGCTAGATTTGGTGACAACTTCGAGGAATTCCGAGCAAGCTCAGTCACCCAGGTACTTTAATTATAAAGCGGGCTACTTACCTGTAAAGAAATGTCAAAATCCATATAAAAAAACGCTCAAGAAATGGTCAAGAAATGTTTTCACACGTCAAATTTTCTTGAGCCAATACTCAGTTCATAAGAAAAAGTACAGCACTTTTCGATAGTTGGCAACGCCGGTTTACCTCAAGAAATAAATATGCTCGTATATATTTTTTGAGGTAAGCGTGCAGATTCACGGCAAATGTGAGTACATATTTCGCTACACATGTTTTATACATTTTTATAATAGTGATTTGCAAAAAAAACGGAAAATGTGGTAAACGTCAAAATTTCTTGACCAAGCGCAAGAAATATATGCTCTTTTTTCCTGAGGCATTTCTTGGCAGTTGGGTAGCTCGCTTAAAGGCCGAAGGCCTCTGTTAAAAGGGTTCACGGTATGAATTGGTATGGAGGTAAATTATATCAACACCACTCTCACAAAAAATTTGTGGTAGATAATTGAAGTATCATCGCGAATAACGTTCTAAGTTACAAAATCAGAATTTTTCAGGAGAGCAAAAAAACGTCAGTCATATTTTTTAAATTTATTTTTCTCATCTGTCTCCTTAACTTTTTCTTTTATATCTTTCATATTATCAGTTCCTTATGATCTTCCAGTACCATTACGAATCACTTTCGACGCTTCTATGCAAAATAATCTATGTCAGTTCAAATTACCCTACTATTTTTAAATGCAGTTTTACAGTTTTGGTGTGTCAAATCTCAGAAACTTTGTTAAGAGAGCAATACAAAATGTTATATGCAATAAAACTGCTTTTGGAAAAAATGACACTTAGAACGTCATTCACGATGATGCTTCAATTGTAGGCGTGTCACCCTTTACAAGTATAATTCTGCAATTAAAAAAAAAACGGGAATAATCGTGAATAACTATTTGAAATGAACTCAATGAATAAAATGTTTTGGGCAGAACAAAATTCATTTTGCCCAGTCGATTATTGACACACAAAATAAGGAAATCACGGACCGAGTATGAAGTCCCTTAAGTATAAGAAAAACGAAAAGTTTTTGAAACATTTTGAAAAAAAAAAAATCTGGATGTTTCTTTTTTGACGTTTTATAAATTTTTTCTATAAATCAGGTACTAATACTCTTAGAGCCTTCTTCCCAAGAAAATTTAAAAAAAAATTTTTAATAGATTATAATTAATAGTACCTGGGTGACCGAGCTTGCTCGGTGCTATCAATTTAGTGCTAACTTTACTTACCAAACTTGTGAGGATGTGTTACACTGTCCTTTATATGTGAAAATATTTTAGTTGGTATGCCAGCAAAAAATACCTTGCATTTGATACCCATATTGGCATATCTAGCTCCATAAATAAAAAAATTAAATAGGTGGCAACCCTGTAATACAAATATACTGCGATAAGGTGACAACCCTAGATGGCCACTGTACTTAGAAATATTTTAGTTGATATGTCGCCGGAAATACCTCTAATTTGATACCGATATTCGCATATTTTACTCAATATTAAAAAAAAAAAAATGAGATAGGTTGCCACCCTTAAAAGCAACCCTAGGTGAAAAACCTACTTGGAAGTATTTTAGTTGATATGTCGCCGAAAATACCTATCATATGATACCCATATTTTCATATCTTGCTCCATAATTAAAAAAATGGGATAGGTGGCAACCCTGTAAACTACTCGAAATGTCAACCCTAAAGTAGATAGCCTTGGAATCCTTCATACTGTCACCATACCAAATTTCATCCAAATCGGTCAACCGGTTCTCGAGATAGTACTGCGGTAAGGTGGCAACCCTAGGTCGCAACCCTACTTGAAAATACTTAAGTTGGTATCTCGCCGAAAGTACCTTTCATATGATACCCATATTGGCATATCTTGCTGCATAATTAAAAAAAATGGGATAGGTGGCAACCCTGTAAACCGCCTCAAGTGGCAACCCTAAAGTGCATAGTCTTAAAATCGATCATACTATCACCATTCCAAATTTCAGCCAATTCGGTCAAGCGATTCTCGAGATAGTAACAGATATACAAATATATTGTGGTAAGGTGGCAACCCTAGGTGGCAACCCTACTTGAAAATATTTTAGTTGGTATCTCGCCGAAAATACCTTTCATATGATACCCATATTGGCATATCTTGTTCCATAATTAAAAAAAGGGATAGGTGGCAACCCTGTAAACCGCCCCAAGTGGCAACCCTAAAGTGGGTAGTCTTAAAATCGATCATACTATCACCATGCCAAATTTCAGCCAATTCGGTCAAGCGATTCTCGAGATAGTACCGGATATACAAATATATTGTGGTAAGGTGGCAACCCTAGGTGGCAACTCTACTTGAAAATATTTTAGTTGGTATCTCGCCGAAAATACCTTTCATATGATACCCATTTTGGCATACCTTGCTCCATAATTAAAAAAAATGGGATAGGTGGCAACCCTGTAAACCGCCCCAAGTGGCAACCCTAAAGTGGGTAGTATTAGAATCCATCATACTATCTTTTTGCCAAATTTCATCCCAATCGGTCAAGCGGTTCTCGAGATAGTCCGAACATACAAAAATACAAATATACAAGATTAACTCGTTTAAAGATATTAGATTTGAAGTTCGAGGAAAGGACGCAGTAACGCAATCGTAAGCCCTAATAAATTTCGAGTTCTTTGTAGCACAAAAGCTCTCACTTAGTTTTTTGTAAAATATTTCCCATTACACCACAAAAACCCACAAATATTTCATAAAAAAAAAAAAAATATGTATAACAAAAGAAGGGTATCAACCCTTTTACAAAAATTCATTAGTGGGATAAGTCACTGATAGCGAAACAATAGCCTGGCAAATGAAGCGAAATACTTTCGATGCGTATCAACCGTGAAATTATGCGATAATTAATTTTTTATGCAAACACACACACAAAGTAAAGGGAATATGCATTAACAAAGCAAAAATTATGTGAAAAGGATTGAAATTTCAATAAAAGGGATGATAGGAGCCTCAGCGACGAAAATACACTTCCCTCACCTTTTTTGTACTCTTTTTACTCGATTTTTTACATTTTATATTTGATTTTTAATTTTTTCGCGATTTTTTGTTTGTTTTCGATGCATTCTTTTTTTAGTTTAGCACACTCACAGCGATTTTTGAAATGCATAAGCGGGTTGCAGTAGCGAAGCATTTTATGCTAGCGCAGCATTTATAGCAAAGCAGCCTTTTCAGCAATGAAGTCCTTCAACGTCATCAACGAGCTGTCAACAGTTTTTTTTGTGCTTACATTTCTTTATTTAAATTTTTTTTTTATTCATACTTTGTAAAATGCAAAGTCAGCGAACCAAAGCGTTATACGACTAACGAGCGCCTTGCTTTCTTTCTACTATGTCGCGAGTCACAGCAGACAAACGGTGGGAGGATGCGGCTAAGTAAATGTGCATTGAACTGAAAAGAAATAGGGCGCAAGGACAAACCGTGGCAAACAAGGTTGCTAAGCATGCGTTATAAGTGTGTGTGAATGTATTTGGGTGAATAGAAGCGAAGAAGCATGATAAAACGCCTAAAAATAGACTACGATAAGATGTTAATTTAAAATATATCTATATGTAAATGTTTTGCAAACTATTTATTACTTATTAAATAATTAATTATTTATATGTAACGAAATTCGTCAACCGGACCACCTAAAAATTTCATCGCTTCGATTTGAATGAAATTTGGTGAAAGTAATCTGCTATGTAAAAAAAAAAATTAAAACTAAAGGTCGCGTAAAAATATTGGATGTTTTGTTTTTGTGTAAGCCTTTTTTCTTTAAATTAAAAGGCATGTAATGACGTGCTAAGAGGGAACATGGAAACCGTTAAGTATTTTTTCCGTTCTTTTCAAATATAAAATTAAAAAAAAATTTCATTGAAACATTTTTGTAAAGAGTTTATAAAAAAAAATTTAATTTTTTTCAAATTTGGACATTTTTGATATTTTTCATTTTTATTTTAATTTAAATCTTGATCTTTTTCTTTTAAAATGATACTTTTTTTAATGGACTTCGTAAGTTTGTTTAATTAATTTTCATCTGAAACAAAAAAGCACCTAAAATTCACCGTAAAATGCAATTAATTTTCATACCAATCGTACTAGTACTAGTACCAAGGTATTATAATTTTGTCCACATAACGGTACTACGTAACGTAACAAAATAATCGAAATAGATATACAGATCCATATATGAAAGTTCATAGGTTGGAAAAAAAGTTCATTAAGGCACGTCCGTCCGTCTGTCCACTTGTCTGTCCAGACGAATGTGAACACGATAACTTGCGTAAAAATTTAGATATTTGCATGTGATGTTGCTACGCGGACTGTAAATACGCCTCTCTCTCAATATGCTAGTGATCCGGCTCGAAGGACCAAATGATGGTGGGAAACGACGAGAGAAAAGCCGGTGCAAACTCACGAACGTTAGGATGCCGAAAAGAAATAAAAATGGCAGCAATTAAATTCAAATAAAGGAGCTGTTTATTTATAGAAATCAAAAGTATATACAAAGGTGTATATAGAGGAAAGTGTGGGTCGAAATAAACTAAAAGTTTATCTTGTAAATAACTAACTGATGGCTGGTAAATAAATAAATATAGCTTGCTTGATGATAGGCTGGAACGCTGTTGAGGGCTGCTGTCCAAAGACTAACTTTCCAGCCGGTCATCAAGTTGACTTTAGCTAGTAAGGAAATGTCCACCGGTGAATTTCTTTACACAATGTCGCTTTGCAGCGAACAGCTGTGTCGAGAGCCCACCAGCGATTCCCAACCATTGCAAGCCTTTTGGCTTCAACAGCATGACATTTTGTATACAGGTTACTTTCTTGCCATAGTAGGTTGCTATTGAAAATGAGCGAAATCGAATGATAACCAAGCCCCCTTTTTCGATATCGAAAATTTCGAAAATCACATAAATTGACATATCTCGGTAGCTGAAATGGCAAAAATTATATAATTCTATAGGTGAATCCCCCTTGTCATTCTCTTATGATTTTTCCATAAATTTTTAAAAGTGGGCATGTCATCGATTAAATGAAAAAAATCGCCCTCCAACCATGCCCACTTTCGATATCGAAAATTTGGAAGAAAATCACCTAAATTGATATATTTCGGTGACGGAAATGGCTAAAATGATAAAATTTTATAGGTGAATCACCCTGGTCAATATATCGCACCCTAAATCAAAAACCGTTACAAGTCAAAATTTGTTTAGGTCGATTTCTTGACAAAGATTGCTTAATAAAAAGTAGTACGGCCAGTACATACAATTTTTTTCTTTTTGACTATTATCGTTACCCCTTAAAGAGCGCAGTGATGCCAAGTTTTTATAACCCCTCGGACCACCTTCAGCTTTTTGAAAGCTGATCATTGCTCGTGCCTTATCGACGAAAATCACGACAATATCGCTCTGACAGTATATACTCCAAGAAGTAACAAGATTGAGTACATTGCAAAGTACTCTGACAGTAGTTACTCCAAGGAGTAATAACATTGGAGTACTCAATGGAGTAACAGACACAAATCGAAGGTTGGAGTAGGTGGTCCAGCCCTAGGACATCGCAATGTTAATTGGAGCACAATTTTTATATGAAAAAGGATTTCATTTGGAGTACACTGATGTTCCAATTGAAGTACTCTTTGGATATGAAAAGAGTCTCGATTTTTGCTGGCTACGCCCACTTTCGATATCGAAAGCTTCGAAAATCACCTAAATTGACATAATTCGGTAACGGAAATGGCTAAATTGATATAATTTTATAGGTAAATCCCCTAGACATTCTATTATGCCTTTTTGATAAATTTTTAAAAGTAGGCGTGGCACCGCCCACTTTTCAGGGAGGCATATTTGAAAATTTATTTTAATTACGGTAGAACGATGAAATTGGTACAATGTATACTAGCATAATATACCTTATGTGTTTTAATTTAAATTGGTTTGCCCAAAATATCTATATACAACTTTAACAGCCGTTTTCTCAAGTGAATTTTTCAAACTTATGTGCTCGACAAAATAAAACTTTATCACTTTATCTTTAAAATATGATATTCCTTTAATACTTGCTTTTGAATATAAATTTATGTATGTATGTAAGTGCGTATGTTTTTGTACATAGCTGTCCCATTTATTCATTACTCTTTTGCTTTACTTTTTCAGTTTCAAAACAAAAGCTTTCTAGAATCTTTTGTAATTTTTTCTGTGCCTCAGTTTGGCGGCTTCTATTGTTTGCTCAAGAGCTCATTGAAGTATCTTTCAAGTAGATTGTAGGTATGAAAGTGCCTTTGTATTTATGACTTACATACATACATACATACCTATATATATTTATGCGCATATGCGTATTTCTACTGCTTAAAATGTCCGAAAACCCCATGAACCTTTTGCACGCATACAATCGTTCATACAGTTACCCGAAATAATTACCCGTGCAGCCAGGTCATAATATGTATTACATTTAAATTTTTTTATTATTATAGTGTATTATGTTTTGTTCTGTGAATCCTACACGGTTAGTTTTGTGAGTCACTGTATTTAAATACATTTAAATACATTCGACTTTAAAGAATGATATGCAAGGGTTAATTCAGAAAACGGCTGATTTTGAGGCAAAAACAAAACCAACAAGTAAGGAAAGCTGTCTGCGGCTGTGCCGAAGGCTAAATACCTTTCATGAATAAGCGTCACGATTTTCACTGTTTGATCCCCAGTACAGCCTGTGTGAATTTAACTTTAGCTCATACCGAAATTATCGGAGCTATCGATTATATGGGGGCGATCTGTTATATTGGTCCAATCTCATTGATTTTTAACATCGACATTCCACATTCTAAAATAGCAACATTTACGAAATTTCACGTTCCTACCTATATAATTACAGGAGTTATCTACCAAAATCTGTTTATCGGAACAATCGATTGTATGGGGGCTATGTGAAATATTTATCCCATCGCAATTCTTACAAAGTTTCACGTTCCTACATCTTTAATTATAGGAGTTATAGCCCAAAATCCGTTTATCGGAACAATCGATTGTATGGGGGCTATGTGAAATATTTATCCCATTTCAATGATTTTCAACATCGAAATTTTACATATAAAAATAGCGATGCTTCCAAAATTTCACGTTCCCTCGTGTTTAATTACAGGACTTATAGCCCAAAATCCGCTTATCGGAATAATCGATTGTATGGGAGCTATGTGAAATATTTATGCCATCGCAATTATTTTCAACATAGATATTTCACATATAAAATGAGCGATACTTCCAAAATTTCACGTTCCACCTATATAATTACAGGAGTTATCTACCAAAAACCGTTTATCGGAACAATCGATTGTATGGGGGCTATGTGAAATATTTATCCAATCTCGATGATTTTCAACATCGATATTTCGCATATAAAAATAGCAATGCGTCCAAAATTTCACGTTCCTACGTGTTTAATTACAGGAGTTATAGCCCAAAATCCGTTTATCGGAATAATCGGTTGTATGGGAGCTATATGTTATATTGGTCCGATCTTGCTGGTTCCGACAAATGATTCCTATATTGGAAAATGGTGGCCGCATACCAAATTTCAGCCAAATATCTCAAAAACTGAGGGACTAGTTTGCGTTCAAACAGACAGAAAGACAGACGGACAGACGGACATGGCTAAATCAACTTATCTCGTCATCCTGATCATTTCGGTATACTTATTGATGGGTCTATCTCTCCTTCTTTTCATATTTACAAACATCGGACCAAAGTTATAATACCATTTCATGTTCATGAAAGGTATAAAAACCAAACACCATGTGTAACGATGAACTAAAGAGAGGAGATTGTGCCAAAGGCGAAACCGTTAGAATGAATTAGCCAGTTTTGACAGAATCAGCTTATTGCTACGTCATAAGTTGACAGAGAATTGCCACCTACTTTTACCGCTGGTGTGATTTAAAAAAACTGTGTTTTGGGGGCAACCATGTAGAGCGAGATCCCAGAGCCTAAAAGCGTCACTTATTTTATAATGGATGAAACCAATACCGATCGATAGTCCTCCCCGAATCTAGAAAGAATGTGAAAATTTTAAAGCTGTACCTATGACAAGGGCCTAGGAATCGGGGGTCAAAGTCGCCAAAAAATGACCCTAACTTCACTTATTTTATAATGGATGGTTTTCACATATTTGACGTAGATTACCACCCCGCGTCAGTATCAAGTGTTGTTAGACCCGTACCAGTGACAAGGCTCCAGCCAGACACCCCCAGTTCGCGGATTTTCCTATGGAAATTTATTCTGTTTTACTAATTTCACGCATTTAGGCCACTTTGGCTGCTTTTAACTACCCAATATTTTCCCATTTCTTGTAGAACACTACCCTCAAGTAGTATCAGGAATTTTTAGACTTCGTCCCATGGAAAAAACCTCAGCCAGACACCTCAAAACTGAGGAATTTTTATAATTCTTACTACACTTTCACATGTTTAAGCGAATTTGTCCAACTTTGGCTGTTTTTGAAAGGCAGATCTTTGCACATGTGTCGTGGAACACTATCTCCAAGTAGTATCAGGCATTTTTATACTTCATCCCATGGAAAAAACTTCAGCCAGACACCTCAAGCCTGAGGAATTTTCATAGTTCTTACTGCTTTTTCACATGTTTAATCGGGTTGGTCCAACTTCGGCTGCTTTTAAAGAGCAGATCTTTTCACATGTGTCATAGAAGACCGCCTTAAAGAAGGATCGGCTATTATTATACTTCGCCTCATGTCAAAAACTACAGTCAGACACCTCAAAACTGAGGAATTTTCATAGTTCTTACTGCTTGTTCACATGTTTAATCGGGTTGGTCCAACTTCGGCTGCTTTTAAAGGGCAGATCTTTTCACATGTGTCATAGAAGACCCCCTTAAAGAAGTATTGGGTATTTTTATACTTCGCCCCATGTCAAAAACTACAGCCAGACACCTTAAAACTGAGGAATTTTCATAATTCTTACTGCGATTTCACAGGTTTAAGCGAGTTGGTCCAACTTTTGCTGTTCGTAAAGGGCATATCTACACACATGTGTCATAGTAGACCACCTTAAAGAAGCATCGGGTATTTTTATACTTCGCCCCATGTCAAAAACTACAGCCAGACACCTCAAAACTGAGGAATTTTCATAATTCTTACTGCGATTTCACAGGTTTAAGCGAGTTCCCTGCAGCGAAACCTCAAACTAATCAGAAACTATAATTTTCTGGCAGAACTCATACTAGTCAGGAAATATCCATTTCATACCAGTATACAACTAGATTTTTCTGGATGAAATTATACCAGTTGAAAAAAACAAAATTCATTCGTTTCGTTTTCTCTTATAATTCATAGATGCTTTTTCGTGATAAGGTAAATACAAATAGCCGCTGCTTTCTTAAGAATAAACATGAAAATAAAGTCAAATGATAAAATAAAGGGTAAGCCAGGAAAATTCTGGTTGAAATCATACTAGTCCAGGTTAAAAGCCTTTTTGACTAGTATATTCCATACTGGTGCTTTTTGGACCAGTTCATTTTTTGGAAATTATACTAGTCCAGGATGAACTAGTATGGAACTGGTATATTACAACTAGCATGAAACTGGTACTTCCTGACTAGTAAATAACTGGTATATATATATATGTAAAAAACACAGAACACCGGGCCCAACTAGTCAGTGTTTTGTCTTTGTTCAATATAAGCCCGGTGCACCAACTAGTTGTAAAGTAGTTTTCAACTAGTTGCTTTCGCTGCAGGGTAGCGACATAAGAGTGACATTGTCTGAAATGCAACAAATTCCACATCTGAACACTTTTTATGGGCTGAACTGTTCTAATTTGCTTGATCATGTCCTATGGAGAGATCAATTGCGAAAAAAAACTCGAGCTTTGAGGTGTTTGGATGTAGGTTTTGTCATGGGAAGATCTCCAAAAATGCCTCATACCACTTAAGAGTTGCGTTCTACGACACATGTGTAAATATTCGCCTTTTAAAAATAGTCAAAGTTGGACAAACCTGCTTAAACAATCGAAAGCACAGTAAGAATTATGAAAACTACCCAGATTTAAGGTGTCTGGTTAAAGTATTTGTCATAAGGCGAAGTCTAAAAGTACCTGGTACCACGTAAAGGTGGTCCTCTATGACACATTGAAAATATCTGCCCTTTAAAAGTAGCCAGAGGTAGACGAACCATCTCAAACATGTGAAATCGCAGTAAGAATTATGAAAATTCCTCAGTTTTGAGGTGTCTGACTGTAGTTTTCCACATAGGGCGAAGTATAAAAATACCCGATACTTCTTTAAGGGGGTCTTCTATGACACATGTGAAAAGATCTGCTCTTTAAAAGCAGCCGAAGTTGGACGAACTCGCTTAAACCTTTGAAATCGCAGTAAGAATTATGAAAATTCCTCAGTTTTGAGGTGTCTGGCTGAAATTTTTGACATGGGGCAAAGTATAAAAAATACCCGATGCTTCTTTAAGGTGGTCTTCTATGACACATGTGTGAAGATATGCCCTTTACGAACAGCAAAAGTTGGACCAACTCGCTTAAACCTGTGAAATCGCAGTAATAATTATGAAAATTCCTCAGTTTTGAGGTGTCTGACTGTAGTTTTTGACATGAGGCGAAGTATAATAATAGCCGATCCTTCTTTAAGGGGGTCTTCTATGACACATGTGAAAATATCTGCTCTTTAAAAGCAGCCGAAGTTGGACCAACCCGATTAAACATGTGAAAAAGCAGTAAGAACTATGAAAATTCCTCAGGCTTGAGGTGTCTGGCTGAAGTTTTTTCCATGGGATGAAGTATAAAAATGCCTGATACTACTTGGAGATAGTGTTCCACGACACATGTGCAAAGATCTGCCTTTCAAAAACAGCCAAAGTTGGACAAATTCGCTTAAACATGTGAAAGTGCAGTCAGAATTATAAAAATTCCTCAGTTTTGAGGTGTCTGGCTGAAGTTTTTGACATGGGGCGAAGTCAAAAAGTACCTGGTACCACTTAAGGGTGGTCTTCTATGACACATGTGAAATTATCTGCTCTTTAAAAGCAGCCAAAGTTAGACCAACGCAGTTAAACATGTAAATTCGCAGCAAGAATTATGAAATTTCCTCAGCTTTGAGGTGTCTGGCTGAAGTCTTTGTCATGGGGCGAAGTCTAAAAATGCCTAATATTAGTTAATAGTAGTGTTATACGATAGATTTGTAGCGATCCGCCATTTAAAAGCAGCCAAAGTTGGGTAAACCCATTTGACCATGTGAAAGCACAGTAAAAATTATGAAAAGTTCCCGTGCTTTGGGTTGTTTGGCTTAAGTTTTTTTCATGGAATGAAGTCCGGAAATGCCTGATACTGTTTAAGGCTAGTGTTATACGACACATGTGCAAAGATCCGCCGTTTAAACGTGGACAAAGTTGGAGAAACCTGCTGAAACAAGTGAAATCTCTGTAAAAATTAGTGAAAATCCCGAGCTTTGAGGTGTCTGGCTGAAGTTTTTGCCATGGGGCGAAGTCTAGAAATGACTGAAACTACTTAAGGGTAGTGTCCTACGAAACATCTGAAAAGATCCGTCGTTTAGAAGTTGTAAAAGTGGGACAAACAAGAGAAAGCAAATTAATAGGAAAATAAAAGTTCCCGAACTTTGAGGTGTCTGGCTGAAGTTTTTGCCATGGGATGATGTCTGGAAATGCTTGATTCTACTTAAGGGTAGCATTTTACGACACATGTGTGAAGATCTGCTATTTAAAAGTAGTCAAAGTTTGTCAAATCCACTTAAACATGTGAAACGCAGTAAAAATTAGTGAAATTTCCCGAGTTTTGAAGTGTCTGGCTGAAGTTTTTGCCATGGGACGAGGTCTAAAAATTACTGAATCTACTTAAGGGTAGCGTTCTACGACACATGTGAAAAGATCTATCATTCAAAATTAGTAAAAGTGGGACAAACAAGAGAAAGCAAATTAATAGGAAACTAAAAGTTCTCGAACTTTCAGGTGTCTGGCTGAAGTTGTTTCCATGGGATGATGTCTAGAAATGCTTGATTCTACTTAAGAGTAGCAGTTTACGACACATGTGTAAAGATCTGTTATTTAAAAGAGGCCAAAGTTGGTCAAATCCGCTTAAACATGTGAAAGCGCAGTAAAAATTAGTGAAATTTCCCGAGTTTTGAGGTGTCTGGCTGAAGTTTTTTCCATGGGACGAAGTCTAAAAATTCCTGATACTACTTGAGGGTAGTGTTCTACAAGAAATGGGAAAATATTGGGTAGTTAAAAGCAGCCAAAGTGGCCTAAATGCGTGAAATTAGTAAAACAGAATAAATTTCCATAGGAAAATCCGCGAACTGGGGGTGTCTGGCTGGAGCCTTGTCACTGGTACGGGTCTAACAACACCTGATACTGACGCGGGGTGGTAATCTACGTCAAATATGTGAAAATCATCCATTATAAAATAAGTGAAGTTAGGGTCATTTTTTGGCGACTTTGACCCCCGATTCCTAGGCCCTTGTCATAGGTACAGCTTTAAAATTTTCACATTCTTTCTAGATTCGGGGAGGACTATCGATCGGTATTGGTTTCATCCATTATAAAATAAGTGACGCTTTTAGGCTCTGGGATCTTGGTCTAATGGACGAATTCAAGGTGGCCGATGGACGAAATGCAGGGTTGCAGTTGTAACGTCATGAATTGAAAGGGGAAAACGGGAAAGCATGGGCTTGATGTGTAAAATTGAATAGCGATTACATTTTTCCATAAACACCCCGTAGAAAATTTAATCGGAGACTCATTCATTCACTTCTATAATTTTACAGTGTAAATATGTAAATAAATAAATATCTAAATACCATTTTTTTCTCAACGTTAAGTCAAATTCGCACACAAATTTTGTCCTGCAGGGTTCACGGGAAAATACATTTGCACATATGCCCACACATTTTACCCATAAAATTCGTATTAAATTCGCAAAAAGGACATCACAGCGTGTAGAAATCCCACAGAAGTGTACTTCACTTTCAACACGGGTTGCAAGATTTAAGTAAATAGCAAAAACAACATGTTTAAGTAAATACTTACAGATGTAGGTACCTACATACGTACATATGTATGCATGTACATTTGAAAATATAGGGTGCGGTATAGCAAGCCTCGTATTATGCCTTCAGAAACATGCGCTACTAGCCTGATTCGCATTGTATTCGATGTACCTCATGTATGTATGATTCTTGCATGAAAAATTAAAACAAAAAAAAAACATTTTTTTCACATTAGCACAAATGTAAAATGGCCCACCAAAAAAATTTGTATTTCCGTTGTTAAAAGGAATGTGCTTCATGTAAAGGTTTACGCCACAATTTTATAAAAATTTAAAATTAAAATGAAAATATAAAAAAAGCCTTTCCATACACGTCTCAAGAGATTTATAAACCTAACCACCCTTCTGTTTTTCCGTCTCAAATTTTTGGAAATATCTCTGAAACCAGCAGAGATATTTTAACTAATCACATTGCTTTTGAAAGCGTTCGTTAGCACCTTTCGTTTGATACCCATATTGTACTAACACAGTTTTGGTCATCCCTGGTCAACATATTGGCCTAAAACTCTGAAACCGGTCGAGTTATCGCAACAAGGTATATCTTAAATTTTAAGTTGAACGTCTACTGATATAATTGTCAAAGTTGCACTTGATTCCATTAAGCAATTTTCTAGTTATAATGGCACAAACATACAGACAGACAAAAACTCTAAAAACGCTTGATTTACTTATGGGCTTAATAATGATTTACCTTATCAATTTTTTTTTAATATCTGCAATGTACAGACATCGACTTGTTCCAATTTTATTATATGTAGAGATTTGTAATTTATAGGTCGTAATTTCTAATTTCTTATTTGTAATTTGTAGTCTATAATTTGTAAGTTCAGTGTTCTATGTTTTGTTTTGTCATATGGATTAAAGTTTTGCTGTCATGCTTATACTAAAACTCATAGGCATTACTTTATAAGGCTTTCAATATAATTATATAAGCCTTATATAGGTGCCACGGATTTATTTGGCTGTAAGATATATCATTTTGTTTGGCTGCACACACGTGCATCCATTCAAGGATTTTTTTTCAACATTTTTGCAGAAGATTTGCATTTTCGCTTTGTCGCTTTCATACATATTTGACACACGTGACTGCCTGGAAATTTGTGTAATTTGCTTCCTTTAAGAAAGAAAGATGAATATACAAGTTAGTGCACACATTTTTACACGCACATGAGCACTTCTGCATGGAATCGCACACATGTCGGCAACCTACACTTCTTCATCTGGCAGCATTTTTTATTCCATTCCGAATAAAAAATTAAAAATAAAAAAACTCTAATTTGTTTGCTTGCAAATTACTTTTGTTTTACATGGTCTGTTGCTTTGTCTCTGCTTGTTGTTTGCCTTTTTCATCTTATAGCTTTAAAATACTCTAAGCAAATAATGCCACCAACTCGATAAACTTGCCCTGCAGCATATCAAAAGGACTCTCAGTTTATTTTTTTCTTGCAAATTAAAATATTTTTGTGGCATTTGACTGCCAGATGAGTCTGTTGTTGTCACATGAACATTTCAATTTCTATACAAAATTTATTTGAAAAAGGAGTGGGTTGATTTAACGGTTGGAATAATTAATTGTTTGCTGAGTTATACTCCCATGCTAAGATAAATTCGAGTTCATTTTTGATTTTAAAGTGAAATAAAATAAGAGTAAATTAAATTAAATTCAATGAAATAAAATAAAAAATAAAAAATAAATAAAAAAAATTAATAAAAATAACATAAAATAAAATAAAATGAAAAAATAAAACGAAATAAAAAAATAATATAAAATAAAATAGAATACAAAAAATAAAAATAAAAATAAAAATAAAAAATAAAATTAAATTAAATAAAAAATAAAATAAAAACCACTATGAAATAAAACAAATTAAACCAAAAAACTCAATAAAATAAAACAAAACAAGTTTAAAAAAAATCAATGAAATAAAATAAAATAATTAAAATAAAATAATATTAATTTTTTTTTATGAAACAGATATTAAATAACCTAATTTTTCACTTCTAAATTGATAAATACCTCACTGAGCTTCGATTGTACTGCCGATTCAAATTTTATAACCACCAATAAACAAACTTGCAAATATTCCATATTTTTAGGCGCTTCATTTTGCATATAAAATCGATCTCTAACTTTTTAGATGCGCCTAATAATATGCAACGCATATCAGTTGGAGTAAAGGAGCACGTATTCGGTATCACGGTCCACAAATGCTGGTATCCTACTCTTAAAGTTGCATTGAGACTACCTTTTTTCTAGTTAAAAAACACCGCAACTTACCTATTTATTTTATCTATAAAAATAAAATAGTTTGCTGATGTAAGGTATGTATAACCGAAATGAATGTATCGTCGCTCGCTTTCCAGAGGCATCAATGTACAAATTTTCCAGATTTAAGTTAATAGTCTCACGTGATTAACCTCTCGTTTCTCTACGATTCACGAAAATCCTGGGTTTCCTAAGTACAAGGAACCCGCGGAAATTTGCAATGGCATTTTCATGAATGTGTAGTTCAATGTTTGAGAATTGTGCCAGAAAAACGAATGTGCCACACATTCAACAACAAAAATGTCTAAAAATTTAATTTCCGAAACTTTTAAAAAGTTTTCGTTGTACCAGACATCGTGGCGTATACGTAACAATTTTGCTACACATTCGTGTTTCCGGCACAACGAAAATTTAAAAAGTTTAGAAATTCATTTTTTAACCAGTTTTATTGCTCCAAAAACATGCTTCTGGCGCAACGAAAATATTTAAAAATTTACTTGATGTACATACATATGTACGAACGAGGCATAAAGACGTATTTAGTGAAGTCGCAGCGAACTATTTGCAATAATATTAAGTGCAAAAATAGTACAGCTGTGAGCGTCAAAATGTTCTTGTAGACTTTTTAGAAGGCGAGCTTCCATTATTAACTTCACTGCACTTAGTTAGCATCATAAGGTGTGCCACGATACTAAGCACAGTGGAGCGAATTGAATATGGAAATATGTATGTTGAAATCAAAAACGGCTGGGCATTGCATTTCTTTTTTTTTTAGTTTTAGAAACACTGGGTGTCCGATAATTTAAAATTTACTTTTTCGTATCAGTTCGTAGACCATCGTACGTCTTTTTATGGGATCTGGTTAGCAGTTTCACCAATAGACGATTCTCAAAATACCTTGAACTTTGCTTTTACGTTTAATTTATGCGACAAAAGTAATTTTGCATATTCTTAAAATATTAAAACTGAATATGCGACACACTATAAATCGTAAATCATTTGAAAAACTTCCTCTCTTTCAATAGATTTCCATTCCCTCCCTTCTCTTAAAGGCGCCACCTCACATACATACCTACCAAGTATTCTTAAACGCTGCCACGTAAATGCATTTGTCTTGTATGCAGCGTGACTCATCCCACTGCCTCGCAATGACTGTTGCTTTGACTGCATATCAACCGCTTGAATTTACGAGCTTGTCGCCTGACTCAGTGACTTCTTTACCCAGTCAACGCCATACAGTTATGTATGCAGCTTGTTGCAAGTGTTGATAGCGCAATCCTTTGCTTTTGTGGCGTTAAAAGCTGCCCGCATATTACCACCCCCTTTTTAAGGATATTCATATGTATCTATATTTCTGTGTATGTGTAAGAAAAAAGAGGATGAACTGCACTTACTTATTTTGCAGCTCATTGTTATTGGGCTTATTGTCTCTTCTTTGCTTTGCAAAACTCATGTTTTTGTCCTCATACATTCCTATAGAGCAGTGGTGCACTGTGAGTAATGAATACTTTGAGATCCAAAAGTACTCCTAAGCTAAAAATATGAAATTGAGGAAGGCTTTTATAAACTTTTAAAAATGGACGTTGCTCTGCGGACTTTTCCTATAGTCAATTCTAAAAATATTATAAGCCAAAAGCCAATAACTTTTAAGATAGACGAAACTCGTCAAAAACATATCAGGTCTATTTACTGAGCAAAAAAAGTTCAGAGCAGGTTAGAGCAGAGCAGAGAAGGGCAGCTGTCAGAATAGAAATAGAGCAACTTAGAGCAACTCAGAGCAGAAATGCCATGAAACACTTTCTATTTATTTGTTTGTTTTTGTTTATATCCTAAAAATTAAGAAAAATGCACATATACTAATGTGCTGTTCATGCTGAGCCTGCATTTTGCATTTTAGCATTTAGCCCAAAATGCCCCATTTTTTCCATACAATTTTGAAAGCTAACCGTTACTAAATGATACTTTATTTCTGCATTAACTTTAGCAGCTTCGAAGATACAGTATGAACAAAAATTTCCTTGTATGAAGAAAAAGTAAAAAAATGTTGCATACTTTTGGGCGAACCGCTATATTAGGATAGCGCTCACTAAGCAAGTCAACGTATTTATGCAATAATTTTTCCTGTTAAATGTTGCAAATTTTGAGGTGAAGAGTTTCCAAGTTTGTTTAAAAAGTCCGTTTCTCTACCCACGAACTCACTTTTATTAAATAAATGGATTTTATTGGAAAATGCAAGCATACTTCCACTTGTGATGTAGGAACGCACCTTAATAATCGAAAATTAGCTAAATGCGCATTTTCAAAATGCGGCAACATTAACGCATCTTCGAAATGTATGACCGAAAATGGAAAATGCTGCTTTTAAAACTCAGCATGAGCACTACAAATATGACAAAAAGTGATCATATGATATTACAATTTTTTGTGGAACAAAACGAAATAATTCGTCCTAACTCGTTTTGCATACAGAAGTCCACCAACTCCCGCAGTCTCCGTTGTGCACCGCTGATGCAAACTTAATGTGCGGGTGGCTTAAGTTTTTGCGCCTGCTGAAAGTGCATTCATATACCACACGCACACTTTCTTTGCCTCGCATGCAAAAACTCCATTGTCGGAATCGTCTTTGCACACTTTTCGTTGTTGTAAATTTACCAACCAACTTGGAAAGCAAGCAACTTTTGTGTTAAAATTGTGGCTCTTGATCATATATACCATCTTTCTTATATAATAGATATGTACATATGCAAGGATGTATAACTTTTTGTTTTTGTTGCAGTTTTTTCTTTTCGTGGTTGCAATGGTGATGATTTATTTTCACTTTTGTCGAAAAGTTGTTGCCACAACGCAAAGTCACAAAGCCGTGGAACGAACTATGAACAGAACAACTTAATATTTATTTTCCTTAAATTTTTGTTTTTTATTTTTTTCATTCCGGGTGATTTTCGCTCGTTATTTACGCTTCAGTCAATTTGGTGGGGACTTTTTAATGTTTATGATGTTTTACGCAAATTTACGCATTTTAAGGAAACAAATTATGCTCCGAAGCGAACAAATAGGTAAATATATCACTTAAGAGTGGTGAGAAAACTTTGTCATGAGTAGTAAAAAAAAAATTGCCAGAGAATTTGTTTTTGGGAGAAATTGAGCATACATAAGTTGGGCTCTTGCAGGAAAAGAAGAAGGGGCATTAATTTTGAGATCCTTTTTATATCAAAAAGTCACAGAAGTATCACAAAGTTTCCAAATCGATATTTAATACAATAACACTTAATTTATAAAAGCAGTGGTGGGCAAAATAACTTTGTCTGATTTTTTTCGGTTACACTTCGTAGACAGCAGAATGTAATATTTTTAAGAATGCCCCTCATATGCCCCTTTTCACTTTTATCATTCTCTTATGAAAAGCGGGAAACCGATCAGGAAAGAAGAGAACCATAGATCGATCGACCCAAACCCACCCCATCACTGCAGATATCTTAAACAACTGACGTGTCTTTGGGCACACAAAGTTAACCTTCCAAGCTTTTTTAAGATATCTGGAAACACAGTGCAAAATTATCCCTATGGGCGGAGAGAATCGTTTGAACTCAGGAGTGGCTCACCTTAGTCAGAAAAATAAACAGCGTGTTGCCCTATTGGCACCTTCGTCGATATAGGTGAGGGTTCAATATGATGAGCAAGGTACAAAGCAGTGGCGGATTCAGGATTTCGGGAAGAGGGATTCAAATGTTTTCTTTTAATTTCGGGGACATTTTTCCTTCACAGTTTCTTTAAAGCTTGCTTTTCAAAAAAATATATGTCTACATTTGTTAGTTGTATGAGGTGGAAGTTTGCTGGAAGTTTTACTATATCTTTGTGTAATTTTTCCTGTATTTTTTGCGTAACTTTTACTATATTTTTTGTGTAATTTTTACTATATTTTTTTTGTGCTTTTTACTTCATTTATTTGGGTAATTTTTACTATATTTTTTGCTTAACTTTTACTATATTTTTTATATAATTTTTCCTTCATTTTTTGGGTAGTTTTTTACTAAATTTTTTACGTAGTTTTTACTATTTTTTGTGCAATTTTTACTAAATTTTTCACGTAATTTTTACTTTTTTCCCCTAATTTTTTGTGTAATTTTTACTTAATTTTTTTTACTTTACTATATTTTTGTGTAATTTTTATTTAATTTTTTGCATAACTCTTAAACAAAAAATTTCTACTGTGTTTTTTTTTTTTTTTTTTTATATAGCTTTTGCGTAATTTTTACTGTTTTTTTTGTGTAATTTTTACTATATTTTTACCACAATTTTTGTGGAATTTTTGCTATATTGTTAATGTAAATTTGACTGAATTTTTTGTGTAAATTTTACTATTTTTTTGGAATTTTTACTATATTTTTTGGGTAGTTTTTACCATATTTTTAAGTAATTTTTCTTTTTTTGCGTGACTTACTAAATTTTTGGTGTAATTTTTAGTATATTTTTACTGTATTTTTCGCGTATTTTGTACAGTATTTTTTGATTAATTTCTACTAAATTTTTTGTCTAATTTTTACTATATTTTTTTGTTTTTTTTTTTAATATATTTTTTGCGTATTTTTTAGAAACAATTTTGTGTGATTTTTACTTAATTTTTCTACTTTATTATATATTTCTTTAATTTTTACTATATTTTTAGTGCAATTTTTATTTAATTTTTTGCGTAACTTTTACTGTGTTTTTGTGTATCTTTTTTATGTTTTTGCGTAATTTTTACTGTATTTTTTGCAAGGACTGAAACCGAAACCGAAACCGTAACCGTAACCGATTAAAACCGATTCATTTTTCAAAACCGAAACCGAAACCGTAACCGTTATTTTGATATGGAAAAGACCGAAACCGTAACCGTTTCAAAAGCCGGAACCGGTTCCAAACGGTTTTGAATTTTTTCAATACCTTACTTATGTGAGTGGGAACATAGGTACTTCGTTTTACAAATAGGTACCCTGAAAGTTTTCATGGAAGATTGTGGAGCCACGTTTTGACATCAGTATCAAAATTCTGAAAGAGGAAGTTTGAATATAGTTGAATGAAGCGATCGAAACAAATTCACGAGATCCGAAAAAGAAATGTTCAGGCTTGCCTCGGAAAGTGCCACTAATTTTAATGTTTTTAACGATTTATACATTTCATTTGGCTTCCATTTTAATAAAAAAGTAGAGTTAACTTTAGGAATTTGTTTTGCAGAAATTTCATCTATGCATAGCGTTAATAAATGTATTATTATATTGGAGAAATCCCATCATGGCCGCAGAAAAAAAGCTATGAAAATTCAGACCTATTTCGTAGCTACATAGGTACTTGAGTATTTTAGTAGAAAAATTTTTTTCCTGTTTTTATTTGGAAACCGAAACCGGAACGAAACCGTAACCGAAACCAAAATAAATTTTGAAGAACGAAACCGGAACCGAAACCGAAACACGTTGCAAAAACCGAAACAGAAACCGGAACGTTATTTTAATCGGTTTCAGACATTGATTTTTTGTGTAATTTTTACTATGTTTTTGCGTAGTTTTTACTATATTGTTTGGGTTTTTAATATATTTTTTGTGTATTTTTTACCACAATTTTTGTGGAATTTTTGCAATATTGCTAATGTAAATTTTACTGAATTTTTTGTGTAAATTTTACTTTTTTTTTGGAATTTTTACTATATTTTTAGGGAGGTTTTTACTATATTTTTTAAGTAATTTTTACTTTTTTTGCGTGACTTACTATATTTTTTGTGTAATTTTTATTGTATTTTTACTGTAATTTTCGCGTATTTTTTACTGTATATTTTGCTTAGTTTCTACTATATTTTGCCAAATTTTTACTATATTTTTTGCATAATTTTTACTATATTTTTTGGTTATTTTTTACTATATTTTTTGCCTTTTTTACCAAAATTTTCGAACCTGAAAACCCCACCCTTTTATCCGCCCCTGGTACAAAGTGCAACAGTAATCGGCGTCTTCGGAAAAAAAATCATGAAATTATTCCGAAAACGATCCAGAGAACAATTTCGAAACAGTCCGAAGGGGTTCTCGAAATTCAAAATTTCATACATGGTCCCAATTTTGTCAGTAATGATCCGCAAATAGCCCTTGAGTGAAAAAAAATGCTAATTTTAAAATTTTCTACTTAGATGTTCCCACTTGCCGCGTTTTACAGCATTTCCACCAAACATAATTTTTTTTTATTTTTTTTTTTTTTAATATTATATTATGCCAACAAAGATATTTTTTTAAGCAGGGTGTCCACACCTGGGGTTGCCACCAACCCGCATTTTATTCATTCCTTCGTATATCGTCCATTATATGAGGAATGACTTAAATTTTATACATGGGTGTTGCCACTTGGAGAGGCTTAAAGCGCTGCCACCTGTTTGAATTATTTTTTTAATATTAAACTAATAAATTTAACACAATAAACTTTGAGTGTTAGTCAAGTGGGTAC
Source organism: Campiglossa producta (assembly GCA_964058755.1). NCBI lineage: Eukaryota > Metazoa > Arthropoda > Insecta > Diptera > Tephritidae > Campiglossa > Campiglossa producta. The sequence continues at coordinate 88,502,854 of CAXKVI010000004.1, read as the reverse complement.
ATACTACATTCAAGAAAATTAATACAGATTTTGTAAAAAAAAGTAAGTTAAAAGCTAGTACAAGTTATTAAATATAGCCATCCCTTGCAGTAATCAAACAATCTGCTAATTCTTATTCAAAAAAAAAGTTGCCCATCACTGCTCACAAAATTGTTTTTATTAACACAAACAAGTTGTTCAATTGAATAATTCGTTTTAGCCTTGCTTGCATCTGGATATCTAGATTTCAAAATAACTTCGATAGATTATTGCTTAATACAAACGAATCAATCAATTGCCAACTAAAAATAACAAGTGAGAAAAAAAACAGAAACAAATCGATTGCAAAAAAATATATGCAAAATGTGTCGATAAAGTCAAGTTTCCATGCCACGTTTCAATGATTTTTAGAAATATTTTCATTTTAAAACAGCAAAGCAACCGGATATTAACACAAAGTGTGAGTCAAAGAAGAGAGGTGGAGCAAGTTTAATAAAAAACGCGATGGGCATGAAAGCGTTGCTAAAAATTCAATTTAGTCATTATGAGATTTATATATGAAAAAAAAAAATATAAAAAATTTAAAAAAACGAAAGATTTAGAGAGCACATTGCAAGTATGTATGTCTAAACTTTATATAGGAAAAAAGTGCGCAAAGCTAGACAGCGGTGAGTGGCGCATGAAACGGACGCAATGGCACATCTGCAGCCGAAATCAAAGCTAAATCAATTCGTTAGCTGACAGAGTTTAACGAAATATTTGATGATGGAAGTAGAGAGCTGCAGGGGCAGGCCACTAAACTGATAAAAATTAAGAGGGCTGGTGGGAGGTGCCTGTGTGAACTATGGGTGCGAGTGCGTCTATGATATTGGCAACAGCTGCCAGTTAGTTGCAAAAGCAACTAAAGCGAAAAAAACATGAATAGCAATTTAGTGTCAGTTAGCAAAAACAAAAATCAATGCAGATCAAATATTTGGAGCATTCCATTTATTTTCGACGAATGATGAGAGTTTAATATTTTTGTTTTAGCGGAATTTTTCTTGCATCATTACGAGTAGTAAATGACATTTAAGAATAACGAAGAAAGTGTTCAATTTGAGGGGTATGGCAACAATCGATAAATATTTCCACCGGTGGATGTCTGGGACAGATTACACAGCCCCACAGAAAAAAAGTGAGATGTTCTACGGAGGAGATAGGTCAAACTATATGGATTTCGGGTTGCTGAACACGAATCCGTAGTCAGAATTCAAAAGTTAGCTCTTTTTTTTCTAACCTCAAAAATCGGCCAAAAATACTGTGAAATGTTGTTCGTAATGGTGCAGGCTTGAAACTTAGACAGAATAATGTACCAACTAACATTAGCTTACTTTTTAATTCTGACTACGGATTCGTGTTCAGCGACCTAAAATCTATTTAGTTTGACCTGTCTCCTACGTAGAGCATCCCAATTTTTTTCTGTGGGGCTGTGTTATCCTCAACCTTTGGCCTATCCAAGCCAGCTTATGATTTTTGATTCGTGTGTTTTACAATTAAAGATACCCTGTGTTGAAATCCCAATTTATCAAATGGACTTTCGCTAGCCGCAACCCCCTAATACTCTCAGTTTTAACAAAATTTCCATTACTTATTGGCCCATTTGAGATGAAACATCTCCCATATCCAAGATAGGAAAATATTTACTTTCTACATATTTAGTTGGGCAGGCTGCCAGATGCGCTAATATCCGAAAAGTTTTGTTTTTGTATTCTAGTTATGTGTGCTTTTTTTTTGTTTGTTATAGTAGGCTGACCTATCGGTCACACCAAAGTCTAATCAATAAATATTCGCGTTGGTTGAAATATCAAAAATACAGAATGCTATTAGGACAAGAGCGACAAGTTTCAGTTCAAGTGGCTTTCGAAATAACGGGGAAGTTTAAGGCATGTTAAATTATAATGACCGGTAGTCATAGTCGAAATAGAGTAGGTACTGAAGTTAGAGTCGGCTTCTTGACACAATTTCTAACGGTCTATCTGTCGAAAAAGCCGACGCTAACTTTAGTACCTACTTTATTCCGACTATGACTATAGGCCTATAATTGTAGAAAACCAAACTAAAAAGGTACTAAATGTCTACCAATTGGGCTTATAAAAAATATTGATATATTGAAGGGGTTTTCTTTTTGCATTAAAAAATTTGGTTGAAGTGAAGAAAAAATGCAATAATTTTTAATTTTCATGGAAATGAAAGCTAAATTGCCTTGTGTATGTGTGAAGAAGTTGTAGTGAAACACCAAACAAACCACAAATTCTAAATAAAAATTCTATAAAACCAGCTGTGATAGACCGATGGGATTTTTTAGTGTGTTGTAGTACATTTTGATCCTGCAATTATCCACATTTTTGAAGTTAACTCTTAGGCAGCGATATGAAGTTTGATTGAGAGTAAAATTTGAGAAAATGTTTAGCGATGTTTAGCTGTGCATATCAAATAGGAGGTGAAATTCTAGGATCTAGCTAGGTAGGTAGGTAGAAGTGGCTGCCGCAAAGGCACACCTAGGCCAGTAATAAAAGGCCCGTTGTGATACCACCAAACACTAGGAAAGTCAGTCCCGGGGCCCGGCCATATGGAAAATCCCAGTGCTGTTGGGACTCTCCATATAGCCGAAACCCGGGACTGACACTCCTAACCGACACCGCTACCCCTCCTCGAACCATTTTGATAACTTGATGAAGGCCATCAAGTCCTTTATGTCTAGCTCCGCGACCTGGCTTAAGCTAACCAGGAAGGGAACTCCCAGAGAGCGCCTTCTCGCTCCGCTTAAGGCCGGGCAGTTGCAGATGAGGTGCTCCACCGTTTCCTCTTCCTCATCATCTTTGCAACTCCTGCAGCATCGTCGGTAGGGAACGCCTAGCCTTGCTGCGTGCCTACCAATAAGGCAGTGCCCGGTTAAAACACCTATTAATATGGAGATTTCCTTCCTTTTTAGGGCGTATATGTGTCTAGATCTTTTAAGATCGCATTTTGGCCAGGTTTGCTTGGATATCCGGCACCCTGGGGCTTGTAGCCATCTTTCGTTGGCTTCGCGGAGTGTATGCTCCTTCAGCATTAGCTTGCACGTGGCAAACGGCATACCTATGCGCTCTTTATCTTGAAGAATCTGCTTGGTCGTGCCCTGCCTGGCAAGTTCGTCTGCCCTACAGTTTCCCTCAATGTCCCTGTGTCCCGGGACCCATGTGAGGTTCACGCGGTTCTGTTGGGCCATCTCTTGAAGAGATCGACGACAGCTGAGCGTCAGTTCAGAGTTGAACGAGTAAGAGCCAAGGGATTTGATGGCCGCTTGGCTGTCGCTGAAAATACAGATATCCTGTCCGATGGTGCGTTTACCTATCCAAGTCACGGCGTCCATGATTGCAGAAACTTCAGCCTGGAAGACGCTGCAGTGATCAGGTAGTCTAAAGGAGAGTTCTAGGTCCAAATCCCTTGAGTAAACCCCTCCTCCGACTCTGCCGTCTAACTTCGAGCCGTCGGTGTAAATAAAAGTGCCGCCATTAGTAGCGGGACACCGATCTATGTTCTCCCAGTCTTCCCTGCTGGGAATGTTTATTCTAAAACAACAATCTCCGACTGTTGTGGTCGCACACCGATCTGTGCTCAGAGGGAGAAAGCTGTAAGATCTTAGAATACAGGAGTGTCCAATAGTGCTAGCGTCCCAGACGGACGTTTCCCTTAGACGCAGAGCCGATGCCGCTGCTGCCCGGTACCCTTCCAGATCGAGTGGCAAAAAGCCAAGAATGGCCTGGAGAGCTTCATTGGGCGTTGTTCTTAACGCCCCGCTTATACAGATCATGCTCGATCTGTGGACTTTTCCTAACAGATTTAGGTTTGTTGCCTTTCCTAGAGCAGGCCACCATACCACGACTCCATACAGCATAATTGGCTGGATTATCGCAGTGTAGATCCATCTGCAAATTTTGGGGCTGAGCCCCCATTTTTTGCCAATGGCTCTTTTACACGTGTAAAGTGCAATGCACGCTTTCCTCTGACGCTGGATGACATTCTCCTTCCAGTTAAGCTTTCTATCTAGAACTGTGCCTAGGAATTTGGCTTTATCAGCTAAGTTCAGGCGCACGCCATCTAGTTCTGGTAGGTTCAGCGGTGGTATCTTGTACCGCCTGGTATAAAGGACAAGCTCCACCTTTCCCGGGTTGATGCTAAGTCCGCAGCGAGAGGACCATGAAGAAACTTCTCGCAGTGCTACTTGCATCAAGTCACACAGGGTTTGTGGGAATTTGCCCCTATATGCAATAGCTAAATCGTCTGCATATGCCACTATCTTCCCGCCCCCCCACCTTGTGTCTCGTAGCAGCGAGTTTACGGTGAGGTTCCATAGGAGCGGGGAGAGAACACCACCCTGAGGCGTTCCTCTTGTGACATAGCGTGAAAGATCAACTGTTCCCAGTGAAGAAACTATTTTCCTTCCCTTTAGTAGTTGATCAATTAGTCCAATAAGAGACCTATTTATGCCCAGGTTTGTTAAAGCAGTGTTAATAGCCTCCGGCCTTATATTGTTGAAAGCCCCTTCGATGTCCAGAAAGGCCACGAGACAGTACTCCTTTTCGTGCAATGATTTTTCAACAATAGAGACTAGGCTGTGGAGCGCAGTTTCCGTTGATTTACCTTTGGTGTATGCATGTTGATAGCTAGAAATAAGGTTGCTATCAATAGTAGAGGAGAGATTATCGCTAATTATCCTCTCGAAGGTTTTAAGTGCAAAAGACGAGAGACTGATCGGTCTGTAGTCTTTAGGCTCATAGTGTGAGGCCTTGCCAGCCTTTGGAATAAAGACTACCGTGGCGCTTCTCCAGGAGCACGGAATGTAATTAAGAGCCAGGCAGGCTGAATAGAGAACTACCAGCCATTTAGCTGATATTTCCAGCGTGTTTATAAGTTGTGCGGGGAAAATCCCGTCTGGCCCGGCTGCCTTGAACGGCTCAAAGCTTTTGATTGCCCACCTTACCCTTTCCTCCGTAATGGGTATGTTTACCGCCAGGTTTGTTGCAGATGCTACAGGTGCATCATACAAGTTCCCCGGAAAGTGTGTGTTCAGGAGCAGCTCCAGGGTTTCCCCTTCCGTGCTGGTCCAAGATCCGTCAGGCTTCCGTAAATAGCTAATGGCTGTTTGAGTTTTTGATAGCACTCGTCTAAGTCTCGCTGTATCATCGACTTTTTCGACCCCGGTGCAGAAATTTCTCCACGAAGTTCTCTTCGCTTGCCTTAGAGCCTTTTTATAGGCCCTCAGTTTAGCTTTATATTCGAGCCATTCAGGCTCCGTACCGATGCTCTTGGCCTTGTTAAATTGCTGCTCAACAATAAAGTCTAACACAATTTCTATGTACCGATGGTCAGAAAATGAATGCTCATCAAGAACACGCCATTTTCTGACCCACTCATAAGCGCCTTCGCTACAAACAGTGAGGTCTATAACCTCCCTACGAGCTTTAGTTATAAAAGTAGGCTCGTTACCCACGTTACAAACCACCAGGTTAGTTGTTAGTAGGTAGTCAAACAGAGACTCGCCCCTAGCGTTAATATCGGAGCTTCCCCACTGGACGTGATGAGCATTAGCGTCAGCTCCAATAATAAGATGGCCCGTACAGAAATTATCCACCAGATCTTTCACCTCCTTTTGTGGAGGAGGTTCTTCGGCGTCATAGGGCATATAGACCGACGCCATCGTTAGGCTGGTGCTGCCGACTGTTAAGCTGGCAGCTGTAACGTCACCATTTGAGTAGTTGGGTAATAGAAAGGTGTTTAGCTCAGACTTTACCAAAATACAGGTTCTGACCTTGCCCTCATCATTGGCTTGGATGAGCTTGTACCCCTTAGTCCCCAATCCACAGATCCTAGAGCTATTGACCCAGGGCTCTTGGATAAGGACCACGTCTACGTCGCCTTTAGAAAGACGACTGCTTAAAACAGCCGAGGCTGCTTTAGATTTGTGCAGATTTATCTGAAGCACCACCAACATGAGAGAGCTCAGACATCCCTGCCGCCAGCGTGTCGTCGAGGTCTGGCCTGTTCCGGGGGCTGTCTCTCAACGAGGAGTTGTTCAGAGCACCTGCACGATTTGGCGTGGCGGGAACCCTGCTGTCTGAAGCAGCATCAACGTTAGTGTGCTCAGGTTTAGCCACGATCGTGACGTCGAGGCCTTCTTCGTCAAGCAGGCTTTCTTCTATCGCCGAGTTGTTCGCAGCACCATCGCAATTTGACGTGGCGGATAACATACTTTCCGCGTCGGACTCCTCTGCTTCCCCTTCCGATGCTTCGATCTCCGAGTCCTCCGGAGCGTCCGGAATAGCAGCGCGCTGTGCATCGCCACGGTATACGTGGATCACGATCTGACCCAAGCCGTAATGCACTCGTCCGTTGCACCGTTTAAGGGGCTCGAGCGCCTCCTTATTCAGAGTGATAACCACCTGTCTATTGGGCCCAACCACATCATCGACCAGATTGACGCCCCAATCCTGCGTCGGGAGAGACGGATTCCAGACCTGCAGCATCTCAAGAATATTCTCGGGTTCTGCAGGGACGGCAGGAATCCATGCCCTTGCCCTTGGCCGAGCAGGAATGTCCTTCCAGTCGACGACATCTAGTCTTGCCCCTGGATAGACTTCACCCAGTCTTGCAACTGCTGCCTTATACAGTGCGACAGTTCTTGCATCCTCGCACGCGAATATTTTGATCTGACCTTGGTGCCAGCCCGCGTCAGTACCTCGCGGCGGACTACCCGGAGACTCACGCATTAAGTGGAGGAGGGCCCTGCCCATTTCATTCCGGACATACAGCCACTGGTCTTTGGGGATGGACAAACGGTCGTTACCTCGGTCAATGAAACCTATAAGGATTCTGTCCTTGGTTACTTCAGCAAAGCTGAGTTTTCCCACTACGGGGTTGACCTGATGCCGCTTCGGATGGGGGTCCACCTCTCCGTCCGATCTCTGGCGTTTGAAGGGATTACCGTTCACCCTCTTAGGCACATAGGGCCTCTGGAAATTTGGTATCAGAGCTTTCGCTTCCTCCACCATCTTCCTTTCTTCCGGCGACAGCTTCTCCTGCGATGCTCCCTCATATTTTTTAAGGATCCTTGCGGCCTTTCTTTTATCCCAGTACGCAAAGCGTCGGGGAGATGCCTCTTTGGGGGGATTCAGACTCGTAGTTGCCATCGCGGTCTCTCCCTTTACGGCGTCGTCCTTCTCTTTCGAAACTCTGAAACCAGGTCGTGAGACCATTGCCCCAGATGTGAAGAGATTGGGTTTCGTACCAGCGCTTGATGGAAGTTTAGCTTCCGCCGTTTTCTGCTTGACTGCGTAGGCAGCCGCACTGTTGCTTGCTCCCATCAAGTCACTCTTACTTGATAGCAGTTTGGGGGATGACTGACCCGTAGTTTCCATCGTTGTCGGCCTCCCAGTTAACTTTGAGGCGGAGTTTGTCCTCCGGCGTTGTGTTTTCGCTTGCTCCAGCATAGTTCTTCTCTGCTGCGGAGTAAACGAAGTCGTTAATTGCTTTGTATTTTGTGTGTTCTTCATCTTGTTCGTACGACCCCTCGCCGGACAAGGCCAGCTTAGGGTCAAGGGTAGTGTAAGGGGAAGTGTGTCGTCCGCCGCGGCAGAGCCCCATACCGCGGTAAGACCATAGTTACTCCCTGAGGCGGCCCGGTATCAGTGAGGCTCCGTTCGACTACAGCCACGATTTGCCTCCCGGCTGCAAACGTCCAATGGGCACGGTATCGCATAACACCCTGGATTGGGAGGGAAAAGTTTTGCACATTTATATAGCGAGCCGCTTGCTTCAAGACAGACGCCCGCTTACAGCCGCACCTCTTGGTGTACAGACGCTGCGAAAAAGACCCCGGTGAGCCCTTAAACCAAGTATGTCAGAGTGGCCCCCCCGGGGCTCCCTCTCTTTCTGCCGCGAGCCTAGGTAGCTCAACGTTGCCCAGAGTGCACGAACGAGGACGCAAGAGTCGGGATTGAGCGCGGTCACTCAGCAACCACACCCCATTACACTCCTCTCTAGATCTAGCTAACATTGTACAAATTTTAATAGTTAGGCGGGGCAGAGTTCAAGGGTGTTGCCACTCAGGGTGGTTTACAGGGTTGCCACCTATCCCCATTTTTTAATATGGAGCTAGATATGCCAATATGGGTATCAAAAAAAAGGTACTTTCGACCATATTCCAAATAAGATAATTTTAAGCAGTGTTGCCACTTGGGGTTGCTAACCGCAATTTATTTATTTTTCGTATATTTCGGGAACTGCTTGACCGATTTGGGTTCAATTTGGCACATAGACAATTTTATTCATTCTAAGATTATATACATGGGTGTTGCTACTTGGGGCGGTTTGCAGTTTTGCCACCTATCCCCTTTTTTTTTAATATAGCTAGATATGCCAATATGGGTATCCGATGAAAGGTACTTTCGACCGTATTCCATATAAGATAATTTTAAGCAGGGTTGCCACTTAGGGTTGCAACCTAACCGCAATTTATTTCTTTTTCGTATATCTCCGGAACTGCTTGACCGATTTGCATAATACTTGGCATATAGACGATTTGATTAATTTTTAGATTATATACATGGGTGTTGCCACTTAGGTCGGTTAACAGGTTTGCACGTTTCTCGATTTCTTTTTTAATGTTGAGCAAGATATGCCAATATGGGTATCAAATGAAAGGTTTTTTCGACCGTATTCCAAATATATGTAGGGTTGCCACCTGACCGCATTTTATTTATTATTTTTTATTTCGACCACTATTTAGGTTGTCTATTGACCCATTTGTAAAATTTTATTACAGTGTTAGTATGCTTCATTCTAATTTTTTCCACCTGGATGTTGCCATTTGCGGTGTGTATTTGGTTTTTTTGAAAATCTCTCCTTTGGAAAGTTTATACTGTTGGTAGGTAAGATTTGGTAACTACTTCGAGGAATACCGAGCAAGCTCGGTCACCCATGTAGTAGAAA
>CAXKVI010000004.1:88458866-88488866 GCA_964058755.1 Campiglossa producta | reverse complement strand
CACGCAAAAAAGACAAACTTTACATGTTTAATTAAATAGCTGAACATTTTTTTAAACAATGTTTTATTTTTTTTATTTATTTTTTTGTTTGTTCACGTCAAAAGTTTCTACTTATTATCCAACGCATTACAAAGCTAGACAATTACTTTCAAATGTGCAGCTGTTCAAATATATTTTTAATAAAAACCCATGCATTAACATTGCTTAATGAAATGCTCATACATACAAATGGATAAAAATATTACGACCATTTACATTGTAGTAGCATTTTACAATAATCACATTTTTATGCGACAAAAAAAAATCGTTTGTATTTTGGTGAGAATTTTATTCAAACCGGAAATGCTTTATTGTGCGCATTGGTTGCTTCAATTGTTTTTGAACATTGTATTAATGGTAGTCATATTTATGTGTCCACATAAGTACGTAAGTATATTAAGGTATTATGCTAGTAGTATATGGGTATATAAATTAAATTGAATATTCTTATGAGGGTACTTATATACTATATTATATATGTATATATGCAATGTTTTTTTATTTTATATAAATTTATATTGCTTTATGGTATTTTATTTACTTGATTTATTTTTTTAGTTTTATTTATTTTATTTTTATTTTATTTTTATTTTATTTATTTTATTTTATTTTATTTATTTTATTTTATTTTATTTTATTTTATTTTATTTTATTTTATTTTATTTTATTTTATTTTATTTTATTTTATTTTATTTTATTTTATTTTATTTTATTTTATTTTATTTTATTTTATTTTATTTTATTTTATTTTATTTTATTTTATTTTTTTTTTATTTTATTTTATTTTATTTTATTTTATTTTATTTTATTTTATTTTATTTTATTTTATTTTATTTTATTTTATTTTATTTTATTTTATTTTATTTTATTTTATTTTATTTTATTTTATTTTATTTTATTTTATTTTATTTTATTTTATTTTATTTTATTTTATTTTATTTTATTTTATTTTATTTTATTTTATTTTATTTTATTTTATTTTATTTTTTTTTATTTTTTATTTTTTTTATTTTTTATTTATTTTAATTTTATTTCAGTATTTTGTTATTTTATTTCATATTAATTTATTTTGATATAACTTTTCTATTTGATTTATTACCTAATTATCATTAAAATACCAGGCTAATTGTGGTAGCTTTTACTTTCTATCTCAATGTATTTGATTTTGAGAGCTCAGTACTTCATGACTTTTTATTGTTATGCAAAACAGGTTCAAAGTACTTTAAGGACACACGAGCCCACATACACCTTCATTTGTTCGGTCAACTGAAAAATGTGTGCGCATAGGAATATATGAATATGTATTAAAGTAAAAAAACATGTACGTAGGTATACATATATTGGTTTACATAACAACTCAAAGGAAATAGGGAAGTAAAAAAAATAAAATATAAAGTACTAAATAAAATATCACAGTGACATAGAAAGCCATTTAAATGCATGTCACAGGGCAAAGATCATAGTTGAAAGTGGATGAGGAATTAAGAGGGAGTAAACGCGATGTACCACAAACAAAACGCGTTTGAGTGTGAAAAAATATTGCAGCGAGCATGCAATTGATGACAAGAGTGTCTAATGAAAATAGCTAAAAAAACAAAATCACGAACAAATATTGAAAAACAAGAGCAAACAATTTACAAAGCCAAATTTAACAAAAGATAAAATAACAGTGTTAAACGTACCTTCATACATAGGTATTTGCATATGTTTGCATGTGTATCTGTTAAACGTCTACTATAAAATATTCAACTTATATATTAGCCTCAGTGGAGCTTGCTGTGCTTTTACGAGCGATGTATGCAATGATTTTTTATATATAAAAAAAAGACTTAGGCAAATATTTGCCTTTATGGGAAAACAGTGTTTGCCATCATATGAAAATCAATTGAAAAAGGGCACTCTATATAACCTAGCGCAAGATAACAAAGACAACGACATAAATAAAAGGTGTTTTTATAATAAACAATATTGAACAAGAAGTAAAGTGCAAAAAAGACTGCAAGTACAAGTACTCCTAGTAATTAAGCTAGCCCAAAACTCTATATTTTATTTAATTTTATTTTATACTGCACTCCTTATCATAATTATTGAACACCTCATTCTGACATGTTCTAAGCCCTTATGTAATTTTATATAACAAAGTGAAAGTTTTAAGTATCTCAAAAATCCCCTTTAATTGTTAAAAATTCGTTTTGCGGGCATTAGACAATTTTTCCATATGTATATGGAGAAAAGTGCGCAGCATAGCAAAAAAAAATCTAACAATTGAAGGAGATTTTTATTTTATTTTGCTTTATTTTCTTTAATTTAATTTAATTTAATTTTGTTTTGTTTCATTTTATTTCATTTTCTTAATATTTTTTATTTTATTTTCGTTTGTTTTATTTTATCCATATTATTTTATTTTTTTTTTATGTTTTTTATACCTTTCATGAACATTAAATGGTATTATAACTTTGGTCCGATGTTTGTAAGTATGAGAAGAAGAGATGGACCCATCAATAAGTACACCGAAATGATCAGGATGACAAGCTGAGTTGATTTAGCCATGTCCGTCTGTCCGTCTGTCTGTTTGAACGCAAACTAGTCCCTCAATTTTTGAGATATCTGGCTGAAATTTTGTATGTGGCCACCATTTTGTAATATAGGAATCATTTGTTGGAACTGGCAAGATCGGACCAGTATAACATATAGCCCCCATACAACCGATTGTTCAGATATAAGGTTTTTTGACCAAAACTTCTGCAATTAAAAAGTTAGGAACATAAAATTTTGCAACTCGAGTACTTTCTGTTTATGTAGTGTATATAGTGAAAATCAACAAGATCGGGCAAATGTAACATATAGCCCCCATACAACCGATTGCTCAGATATAAGGTTTTTTGGCCAAAACTTCTGCAATTAAAAAGTTAGGAACGTAAAATTTTGCATCTCGAGTACTTTCTATTTATGTAGTGTATATAGTGAAAATCAAAAAGATCGGGCAAATGTAACATATAGCCCCCATACAACCGATTGTTCAGATATAAGGTTTTTTGGCCAAAACTTCTGCAATTAAAAAGTTAGGAACATAAAATTTTGCAACTTGAGTACTTTCAATTTATGTAGTGTGTAGAGGAAAATCAAGAAGATCGGGTAAATATAACATATATGTAGCCCCATACAACCGGTTGTTCCGATATAAGGTTTTTTGGCCAATACTTCCGCATTTAAAAAGTTAGGAACGTAAAATATTGCACCTTTAGTACTTTCTACATATGTAATGTGTATAGTGTAACTCAGTACAATTGAACACGTATAATATATAGCCTCCATACAATCGATTGTTCCGATAACTCGGATCCTATTATTTTGTTAGTTTTTTTAAATTATAACAAAGATGTGTAATGTGTATAGTAAATATAGTTAAATTGAAACAGGCTGTACTGGGGATCGAACAGTGAAAATCGTGACGCTTATTCATGAAAGGTATATAGCCTTCGGCACAGCCGAAGACAGCTTTCCTTACTTGTTTTTATTTCATTTTATTTTATCACTGTTTCCCTTCGAATTGGAATGAGTCTCTTATTTACATATTTCAAAATAGAACTCTTTCTGGCTACAATTCACCGAGAAACAGTGATAAAATCATAAAATATTCGTAAGCGCTCTCAAATAACAACCCTTCACTCGCTCTTAACAAGGTATCCAAACTCTAGAACAATATTACGATTATCTAAAGCAGCAGCCAAGAGCCACTTGCCTTTAGCTGTTTATTGCATAATTAAGAAGTTTCGAATTACGAACTTTTAACCCAGTAATACTACTTAAATGTTAAGCAACAATAGAACGAAAGGACAATAAGCATGATAGCACTAAGGAAACACAACAGCAACGCCTGCTTGCAAACAATTAAAAAAAAGGTAGAAGAGAAATTCAACAAGCTATGGAAGAGTGCAACAGTACGAGTAGCAGCGTGAAGGACCAAATGGTAATTTAAGCTTACTCAAACGCAAAAGAAGGACACAAATGTTAAAAGAAAGAAAGCAGTCTACGATAGATAGGCAACCCAGTGGCACAAGAACGTGCAAAAGCCAGTACAAATAAAATTGAACAAATAAAAGCTATTGGCATGACATTGTTGTAGAGGGTTTTAGGTCTCACTTGACTTGAATATATGTACAAATGCAAAGGCAAACACAGCTGTACACTGGAACAAGAGAGATGCGCAAGAGTGAAGAATGTTCGTCAATGAGCCATCTACATAAGTTGTTGCAGGAAATAAGCTATGGAAAACAGAGCAAAAGTTGTAGTCCAGCGCAAACAACCGATATCCTAGCCGCATACACAAATATTATTGATGGCTAACCCAAATAATTAAACATTACTTTTTGATTGTTTTCGCTGTTTCGATTATTTCTTAGTACCTATTTTTTTGTTTTGATTATTAGTTCATTGTCATCGGTTTGTTTGTTAATTAAAATTTAATACTAGTGTATCTAGATCCGGATGATTTCGCTCCACTTTTGAAACAACCCTATTATGCTGCAAATGCGGCATATTCTACTTTTATGCCGCGCAAACAGAGAAACTTCTACAGCTGGAAATAAAATCAATGCCAACTACAAAAGACTTTTTAGTGAAATCTAATGTAAAGAGTCAAGTCATACAGAGAGCGAAAATAGAGCCCTTTGATGGGACGCTCTTAAATAATCGAATGTACCGAAATGAATAAAAATGCATTGGATGAATGTTGACACTCCGCAACTAGACTTGGTCAGTGCTCAATGCAATTTGTTATAAAATTATAATGGCATTATCCTGGAACATAATCTTTGCTAGCTTTTAGTGCTATCGGACTCGTCAAAATCACCAACATTTGCTATTAGACCACTTGTATAATCTTGTTGATGGCGTTAATATCGCCATGCGGGTACCACGATGACGCTGTTATTCTTATTTTCATCATGCCGTACTTTCATCACTATAGATAACGTCATAATCGCCATAGTCAGTACAATTATCGTGAAGATTGTGCCCCGCAATGGACCAAGTATTGGTTTAACATTGAGGGGTCCTTCATCAAGAAAACAAAAAAATAAGAAATGAAAGAGCATGCAGGAACAGTGGAATATGTGCTTGAAGACTAGCACATTAAGTAATATCGTTTTTGTATGCTCAAAACCCAAATGTGCTTGACTTTCACGCAAGAGTGTCAAAGTCGCTAGTCTTATATGATATTCCTTGGGACCGATATTATCAATTTTTTTTTCGTACTTATTTCGTTTACTTTAGTGTGATTTTCTACATTCTATTTACTTGCTGTTTTAAATATTTAGTGAATTTTTTGTGTGGGTATTTGTGTTCGTGTTCAAGAAAGTTTTTGAAAAATTCATACTTAAAGCTCTTCAAAGCATATTTATTTCCATGTGCTCACCAACGACATGCTGGATTCCAGTGTTTTTGTGTAAATGCGTTAGCACATGTGTGGGTTCATTTAACTTTGTGAATCCATGACTTCATTTGCAGCTGCGTCATTTGATTGTTGCTCTAATTCCAAAACTATCTGACAGTTTGGCTGCCTTACTAAGAACTTGTCCACTTCAGATATACTACATATCAACGAATGTACATTTGAAATTCTTTTTGTAACATGGTGCGTTTTGCTTTAAGTTGGTATTTACTTTGCACCAGAATAATCATGGCGGACATATGGAGCCACTTTTGATTATTTTGATTACTTCACAACTAATAGTACATTTACACCGCACCAAATTTGGCAAATTCAAATGAGCCAGTTCGACGCCGTTTACACTGGCAAATTTGCATTTGGCTTCACCTTCCCTGCAAGAATCCTCTACCAGGACAAAAAGCCACCGAAATAAAATGCATTACCGTGATGATTTAAACACCTTTAGAATAATAATAAACGAAAAGTTAGGAAGGCTTTTGTCATTTCCTGATGGAATTTTCTTAAAAAAAAAAATTTTCATAAAAAGAAAAACTAGTTGAAATTACAGCTGTGCATAGTGCAAAATTATCACACGTCAATTACCCATTAAGGTTCCTGCTGGGAAATCCTTAATGTTGAACACCCGCAGTGTTGCTATTTAGAGGAACTGTGGATTGTATTGTTCGGCAAATGAGGTCGAATGTGATGCAATTCCAAATTTGGAAAATGATATTTGTATGGAAAAAAACGTTAAATTTGCAATTTTTCGCCAAATTTACCAAATTTGGTGCAGTATAAATGTACTATAAGTCATGCATTGCTTTTACTTAATCAAAACCGAAATAATGAAGCAATGTCGAAATATTTGGATTATGAATGGAAGGTCTTCGGACAGTTGAATTTACTGCAACAAGTCAATAAATAGCACAAAAATTTACTTCTCAAAAAAGCAAAATAGGCCACAGTTAACCCAGGGTTGGAGAAAGCATCCTAGCAACAACATTATCCCTTTTCAACGCCTAAATAATTTCTTAGTCGTTTTGACGTAGATAGTTTTTCAAAATTGATTTTTATCGGTTCCGCAATCAATTGAGAAGACTCAACATTCTTGGGGTGTAGAGTAGGTCGCCTCCCGTTTGTGCACCCTGGGTAACGCTAAATGACCTACACACAGAAAATTTTTTAACACTTATTCAGGTTATTATTTTTCAACACTATCGATCATGTTATTTTAACATGAAGCTTATGTTGAATAACTTGACTTCGTGCTAAATTAACATGACTTCCTGTTGAATTAACATGAAGCTCATGTGAAAAAACTCGACTTCGTGTTAAATTAACATGACTTCCTGTTAAATTAACATGAATTCCTGTTAAATTAACATTAATTCCTATTAAAACAACACTATCTGGCTCATTATCTCATGCTAATTTATCCGGTTCTACGAGAACGGCACCAGTACTTGTGTTATACCCGATCAACCGAAACGACCGCCGTTTTTTTATATCGACCCGGCCAAGAGCAATACACCGCGGGGTAACCCTTTCTGACCTTTGGGCAGGGCTACATCTCGTTACAACAACAACAACTCAAGATTCTTGACTACAGGACTTAGTGTTTTGGAAAAAATATCCAGTTCTAATATGGCTCCACCTACCATCAAAAAAAAATACCTTTGATGTAAAGCCAATTTTGTGTTTTTCTTTCTACCATTTTGTTTGTTATTCTTGAATTGCATTACAAACGTAAATTTCTTTGTAAGTACCTTTTCAATACAAACTATATGCACATATTTAAGAAAACTGTATGCAAAATAGTGAATTAAATAACTGTTTTAAGTATATTAACAAAAGCAATGTATTCATGTAGATCGAGCAAAATTGCGCGCATTCGTGCTTGATAAAAGCATAAAGATTTCTGTAGTTGACAATTTTTATTTTTCCTTTTCTTTTTATTTTATTCACTTTTTTTCTTCTAAATATTTTCTACTTTTTTTCGCTTTTTATTTTATGTCATTTTATTTCGCTACCACATTCGCCTGGCTCATCTTTTAAACTGAAAAGAATTGTAAAAAAGCATAAGAAAGTATGTACAGTTGTAGGAGAATAGTAGCAGCTCAAAATGTTTAGATCTTTAAAGGCTTTCTTTTTATACATGACTTTTTCATGCTGCTATTATTTTTGACGCTACTGTATATGCCGCCACACGAACTTATCTTTGTTTCCATTCCAACATTCGTTTATTTATGCATGCTGAACAATTGTACCGACATCCGAAGTGGATCCCTACTTCTACAACAGACAACGATTCAGCCCTAAAGTTAAGCAATGGTTGTCGGCAGACAGTCGAATTGATGCAAATTCATACGTATACATAGCAAATGGGGGGATACATTTCTGTGCACTTAAGTGTATTTGCATACTCATAGAGGTGCATATCACATAGTAAAACAAACTAGATTCAAACTCACGAAAAACTAGTTTCAAATTATCCAAAATTAAATGGATTTTCTCACGATTTTCCCAGGGTTAAATGATTAACCGACTGAGTGGAGGAATGAGTGATTAAATAATCTATTCTATCTTTATATATGTAAATACGCCACATGAAAAACTTTAGGAACCTCCTGTAAGGGAACCGTTTGACGGATTTCAATGAAATATGCACCGATGGAAAGGAAATTAAAAAAACTGAGGTATAAGCGGTATATTTTCAGGTCATCCCCGAAATTTAAGGATGGGGGTACGGGATTAGCGATCCCACGACCCCCTAAAGATTTTATTGGTCGAATTTTCGATCACAAGCGATACTAGTATGAATAAACGCATGCGTAAAAGAGTTTAGGAAATGACTGAATAAATTAGTGCGTGAATGAACGAACATTATCTACGAATGATTCAATGAGTGAATATGTTAGTGAATAAGTAAGTGAGTGAGTGACATAGTTGGTGAACAGGTAAGTAAGTGAGTGAACGATTGAGAGAGTTTATAAATGCATAGTGAATTGATGGAATGTGGAATAAATAAAAAATAGGTGCGTAATTGATTAAATGATTCAATCAAGCCGTGAGCTAATGGTTCATTATCATCATCATCAGCTTCCTCAACTCCTATTGGAGCATATGGTCTCAAGTGAGATGGCGAATAAATACATTATTGAGAGAATAAAGCAGAGAGTGTGTAACATACTATAAAAGCGCTCCACGCTAATCAGCTGATCGATAGCAACAATGGCGCGGCGATCACCAGCAGCCAACACAAATTCGACAACACACCATGGCAAGCGGTAAAATTCTCAACAATCCTATAACCGTCCCTGTATATAAAGGAGATTTTGTGCAAAACAAAAAAAAATCACCTTAGGTGAGTCAGCGGCAGCGTCGCCCTTTGGGCTTTCTTCTCCGCTGGTACCGAGACAGCATCCTAACATGAATTCACCTTATTCTCGTTGCAGAACACCCCGCCTTGTAGTTCCGTCTCTGGAGGAGTACCACCGCGAAGCAGCATCACATAAGGTAAAGCCCCAGCCTATTGATCGGCTCTGCTATCTCCCGCTCGAATAGACTTCCGCTACTGGTACACCCTCCGCCGCATCACTTCCACTCCCTGTGAGCCGCCGTCCAACCGCCTCTTGTCAACTGTGTCGTTCCGCCGCTAGATTATTGTGGCGCCGCCTTTTATCACAGCTCAGCTGCTCGCCACCTGTGGCTGCTCTCCGGTCACTACGACCGACGTATTAGTGCCGGAGAGAATATTCCACACCGTCTGACCTCAACTAGTCCGTCAGTGCCTACATTGAAAGCTGCTTCTCCTCGACGCCTTTAGGCCGTGTGTGTGTGTTCGATTTTGATACACAAATAGTGTGTTATTATTAAGTAGGGGTTCGTGGGACCTCTGCTGACCTTGGACAGACTGAGTTTATCTCAGCCTTCGACAAAACCCACCTCATAAGTGAGTGATTGGATGAAAGGAAATACCGAAGGATTTGAGGACAAAATCATATAAAAATGTTTTGCGACCAATATGTCGGGAACCGTTAAGGCGATTTGAATAAAATTTGTCACCATTATAAGATTTTCAGTTTGGGTTTTGTCACTTGGGGCGGCTTACAGCATTATCTAAATAAATTTAAGCCAGAAAATTATAGTGATACATAGAGAATCGATTAGGAATCACGCATTCCGCCAAAGTGCTAAAGCAACAAACAAGAAAGCAAAAAAAATCAGCACACCCTAATACATTAAGTACTATACTACAGCCGATAGCCCTGGAAGCTAGTGCTGTTTTTCTTCAAAATTAAATTTTATAATTGATTATAAGTTTAATTAAATAAATAAATAAATAAAATAAGTACTATACTAACGAGATGTATTGTAAAATGTATCACACGCGGTTTGGGGGAAAAATGTGTTTTTTAAGTCTTTGAATTCTTTTTGGTCTGTGCAGGGTAGCTTTACGACAAGTTCGACTTTCAAGTTACAAACTAGTATCTTTTCGAAGATACCTCTTGTTTAACTGCAGGGTATTAGCATTTGTGTTCACATCCAAAAATGTACGTCCATCCGTACGCAAATATTCAAAGTACTGAACGTCTGTCTGGAGAGATATTTAAATCGACATATGTATATCAAAGTATTGGCCTACTATTTGCCTTCCCAGCATGCACTTATTGCGAGATAATCAAACAATCATACTACTCTTACGTACACCATAAACCTTTAGAATAAATACAGACACAAATACCCAAATACATAAAGTTTTGCACCACAAACTCGTACAACAGTATTTATTTATGATTATTTTATTGCATTTATGCGTGTACGTGACCCCAAATACCTAGCATGAGTACTTCACTAACCCCTAAACGAATAAGCACAAAGTGCGGATGCATTGACTTTCATAAGTAAGCTAAGTGAATAATATGGACGGTATGGACATACAAACTCATTTATTTTCTTGTATAAATTTCATTGTAGGCGTGTGTCTGTTTAAATCCGTTACGATTTGTTATTCACGTGTTTTCTTTCGTTTATATTTTGCTTTGTCTGCTTGATCGGCAGCAATCATTGCAGTCTTCGGGGTGTTCGGTGTATAGATACGAATTCGTTAAACCCTGTGCTCACAGCTTCATGACTTTTGATTTGATTGTGTAATAGGTTGTACTATCATCATTCCAATGAACATGCATACAGCACAAACCAGACAATTGTTCTGCTAGTCACTCAGTCAGTTGGTCATACAGCTTTGTCGGTTTAGGGGGGAGGTAGAATTTTTACAAAACTCCTTGTGTGAGCAATAAAGCATAATTCCCGCCTACACTGCGTAGCTGGGTTACTGTTTTTAAGCACTTAAAAGTATATTAATTTTTATAAACACATGCATAGATACACTAGTGGCAAGATTTATAGGCTCTAACAGTTTTTTATTTTTATATATCGTTACCTTAATTCACAAAGCCCCTAACTGACATTCAAAAAAAATTTACAGGAGAAGCAAGAAAAAACATTTTTTTACATTGAACGCATGCAAATATAGCTTAGTAAAAAGTCATTTTCGAAAAATGTGTCAATTAGGGCCTTTGTGAATTAAGGTAACGATATGTAAGTACGAATGGATGGCGGTAAAAAAGCATCACAGGCGCATTTTATTCAATTTAATTTTTTTATTAATTTAATCATCAGAGAATGACGTGAAATAAATTTTATCTATTCCACTGAGGTGGTGTTTGGTGAATTCCCCATTTCAAAGACTTATATTTCCTCGTCTCTTTTTCTTAACTTGCTGAAATCATTTTTGTTATTAGTTTAAAGTTTAAAGGAAAAGGTTGATAGTTCTTTTAAAAATCTAGAAGAAAAATCTCGTTCCTTGAAATGATAAACTGAAAAAACGCTTATGTATTTGAAGTTTCTTCTTATACATTTTTTTAAATATTTTTTCCATCTTTTGACTTCATAGAACACGAATTAGCCTCCAAATTTATTAAGAAAGGCAATTCCTTTTTAATCGTATTTTTTATACATATGGTCCACAATAAGAAAAAAAATGTTTTTCTGTTTACAAGTGTCTGTCAGGCTACACGTCAGTCGCAGAGGGATAATAAATTTTTTTACTAACTTTCTTTTATTGCATTTTATTTTGTTTTATTTTACTTTATTTTATTTTATTTTATTTTATTTTATTTTATTTTATTTTATTTTATTTTATTTTATTTTATTTTATTTTATTTTATTTTATTTTATTTTATTTTATTTTATTTTATTTTATTTTATTTTATTTTATTTTATTTTATTTTATTTTATTTTATTTTATTTTATTTTATTTTATTTTATTTTATTTTATTTTATTTTATTTTATTTTATTTTATTTTATTTTATTTTATTTTATTTTATTTTATTTTATTTTATTTTATTTTATTTTGTTTTATTATATTATACTTTATTTCATTTTATTTATTTTTATTTTGTATTTATTTTAATTTTATTTTATTTGTTTAAATTTTAATTTAATTTTAATTTTAATTTGGTTAATTTTATGTATTTTATTTTATTTTATTATTTTTATTTTATTTCATTTTATTTCACTTTATTTTATTTTAATTTGTTTTATTATATTATATTATATTTCATTTTATTTATTTTTAATTTATTTTATTTAGTTTATTTGTTTTAATTTTTATTTTTATATTATTTTATTATTTTTATTTTATTTCATTTTATTTATTTTTATTTTTTTATTTTGTTTTATTATAATACTAGCAGACCCGGCAGACGTTGTCATGTCCAAACATTAACTTGTTTTCATTTATTAAATGTGACTCGCCCTTCTCATTTCAGCTCCACAACCTTCTTCCCGTCCACCCCTCCTTCATCCTTTTCATATGCTTTCTCTTTTCATTTTGTTTTTCTAATTGTCATCCCATAGGGTCACTTTCCCAATCCCACTCGCAAAATGAATTAAAATGACTCCACTTTAAAACTCTCATCAACATCTTTAATTTCGACCCATTTTTTACAAAAACCTTCTCTCCACTTCTGGTCCACTTTGGTCTTATATAGGAAAAATACTAAAAAAACTTAAATAACTTGTCACCACCTCTCATATAATACTCATACCGCACTGAGGGGCCCTCCTGGTTGACATTTTAATCAATATCTCGAAAACGGGATCTCATATTGGACTGAAAAGAACACAATTTTAAAACATTTATCAATACCTTTCATTTGATGCCCATATTGAACGAACACTTAATAAGGTTACCCTGGTCCACATTTTGAGCGAGATCTCCAAAACCGTTTAAAAGGCCTTTATTTTTTATCATATAACCATCTCGAGATGATACAAAATCTCGCTTCCAAATTTAATTTTATTATGTCCAGCCATTATCAAAATAAATGAATGAAGCAAAGTTCAATTGAAACCTGTTGCCTTTCCCTTTCGTTTGATACCAATTTTGTGCGAGTATTCCAAAGTTTACCCGAAACCACATTTTGGCCGATAACTCTGTTATCGATAAATATATCGAAATGAAACAGAGTCCAAATGAAAGCTGTGGTCTTTCCCATTCGTTTGCTATCAATTTTGTGCAAATATTCCAAAGTTTACCCGAAACCACAGTTTGACCAAAGTCCAAACGAAAGCTGTGATCTTCCTTATTCGTTTAATACCAATTTTGTGTGAATATTCGAAAGTTTGACCAAAAGCACATTTTGACCGATAACTCTGTTACCGATAAATATATCGAAATGAACCGAAGTCCAAATGAAAGCTGCGGCCTTCCTCAGTCGCTAGATACCAATTTTGTGCGAGTATTCCAAAGTTTACCCGAAACCACATTTTGGCCGATAACTCTGTTATCGATAAATATATCGAAATGAAACAGAGTTCAAATGAAAGCTGTAGTCTTTCCCTTTCGTTTGATACCAATTTTGTGCGATTATTTCAAAGTTTACCCGAAACCACAGTTTGACCGATAACTCTGTTATCGATAAATATATCGAAATGAACCAAAGTCCAAATGCACGCTGTGGTTTTCCCCTCTCCTTTAATACCATTTTTGTGCAAATATTCCAAAGTTTACTTAAAACTACATTTTGACCGATAACTATGTTATCGATAAATATATCGAAATTTCATGACTTTATACTCCTAAGAATTTGTGTGCAAAATTTCGTAGAGATCGGGGCATTGGTTCAGACGTTAAAGAGCCAGAGATGTCAGTCACAAACTTACGTTTTTATATATCTTACTAATATTATAAATGTGAATGTAGCGATGTTTGGATGTCCAGACGTTTACTTCTGTTCCTCAATAGCGTGAGAATGGCAAGACGGATTTTGTTGAAATTTGGTAGGCAGACAACTAATAGTCTGGAAGGAGGTATAGGCTATTTTTTGTTTAATTTTGGGGGGTCCGGCCATGCTAGGGACCGTTACTTTCCGATTTTTTTGTTTTTCATATAAATCTGAGTACACTTGACCTAAACTTATGAAATTTCGCATACAGATGCCGAAACTTCGTACAATATGGGCATCAAACAAAACTGGAAGGTCTCAGGTCTCATTTGGTCTTCGACATATTTCGATAAATTTATCGACAACTGAGTTATCAGTCGAAATGCGATTGCCCAGAAACCTTAAATTTACCCTACATTATGGGCATCAAATGAAAGGGGATAACACAAGGTTTCATTTGGACTTCGATATATTTCGATAAATTTATCGATAGCTGAGTTATCGGTGAAAATGTGATTACCCAAAAACCTTAAAATTGCCTACAATATGGGTATCAAACGAAAGGGCATGGCCCCAGGTTTCATTTGGACTTCAATACATTTCGATAAATTTATCGATAACTGAGTTATCGGTGAAAATGTGATTGCCCAAAAAACCTTAAAATTGCCCTACAATATGGGTATCAAACGAAAGGGAAAGCCCTAGTTTTATTTGGACTTTGGCGTATTTCGATCAATTTATCGATAACTGAGTAATCGGTGAAAATGTGATTGCCCAAAAACTTTAAAATTGCTCTACAATATGGGTAACAAACGAAAGGTTCCTTTTGCACTTCGATATATGTATTTCGATATATTTCTCGATAAATGAGTTATCGGTCAAACGTGATCGCCCAAAAACCTCCAATTATTTAATAAATCTACTTTCCCCATTGATGGGAATATTCAAAATTTTAAATACCCTTGGTAAATGCTTCAGTATTCAATAATATTATATAAATATCAAAGTTTGAAGTTTAGATAAACTATTCGATAAAAGCTTTGTGAGACATTAATATCAATACTTAAAGTCAAAGCAATATTTACTTTAGAAACCTCACTTTTGATCGATTTCAAGGTTATGTACATATATTTAAGTAAAATTTTTTAAAATCGTTTTTCAATACATATTATTTTTTATAAATAATTGATCTTCCAACAGTTTTTTATTTGACCAATCTACCTAACTTGGTGAACTTCGATGACCGAATTCTTCTTATCTAAAATGTTGAAAGGGTACTTCGCAGGGGCGGGCAAGGCCGCGGGTATATACTAGTTAGTAATATATTTTATTTTATTCACGGCGGCCGCCGTGGTGTAGCGGTTAAGTGTTCGGCCTTCTACACCAAGTCGTGGCGGTTCGATGCCCGGCAAAAGTAACATCAAAGATTCTTTAGAAAGAATTTTTCTAAACGGGGTCGCCCCTCGGCAGTAGTTTGGCAAACTCTCCGGGTGTATTTCTGCCATGAGAAGCTTCTCAGCAAAAAATTCATTTGCTTTGCAAGTGCCGTTCGGAGTCGGCAAAAAACTGTAGGTCCCGCCAACTTGTAGGAAAACTCAAAAAGCAACACACCACAAGTTGGAAAGAGAAGCTCGGCTAAAAATATCGTTAGAGGTTATGATAACCTGTTGGTATATCGCCGCCATTCGTTTTTTTTTTTATTTATTTTTATTTTTTTATTTTATCTTATGGTTTTAATTTTTTTTTTTTTTTATTTGGTTTTTTTTTTTTTTAATTAAATTTTTTTATTTATTTATTTATTTAATTTTTTAGTTTTTTTTATATGTTGAAAAACAAACCCCTAAGTGAAACTTGTATATTTTCACCGAGACGGCTATGTGAAAGAATTTAACTTCCACAGCTTACCTACTTATTTGTTCAACCAAAAAATTCTCCCAACCACCCTAAGTAAGTTTCAACGTGCAAGTGAACAAATCCTACTTAATCGTTTTCTTTTTCTCATTTAAATAATTTTAATCAAATGTAATGCAACATGTTGTACAAGAAATTAGCTCAGCATTACAGACGATGCTAAAAACAACGAAAATAAATTAAGAAAATGCAAAAAACAAAAACAGCAAACAAGTACCTAATTAAATTAAGTTAATGTAACTAAAGTATGCAATTTCACCCACGCAATTGACGATAAGACGCCTCGTAATTGTGAAACGTTAAAATCATTTATTTACGTTTACGTTTGCGTTGCTTGTCAAATATTCACGCCAACGAAATAATCCCACCGACCACAGTTCATGCAACGTAAAACGTAGGTGCAACCGGAGATGTATGTATGTGTGTCGAATAAAATGGGAAGTACACACAGTCGGCGGCACAGTTGGCAGTCAAGGAAAGCTATGTTGGTTGTGTGGTCGCGTATACATTTCCAATTTCCGCAACAGCTTCCTGCCGAGCAACGGAAAAGCAACAGCAGTGATGTTGCTATGTGTAGTTGTATGTATGGTGCTCAGAAAACTACAAACATATCTGAGTAAATAGAAACTGTTGAGGCAGTCAGACGCGATTCGCTTGCATTTCAAACAGAGGGAATGGTGAACAGTTGAATAATCATGAAAGCAAAGCGGGCGTGTGAGTGGGTCGACGAGAAAACTAACAGAAACACCATCATTAACAGCACAGACAGGCACATCGTACAATACATCAGCCTGTATTTATGTATATGAATACGAGTACGCAAACTAGATGAATGAGTTTTTTTTTATTATGCGAAACAACAACAACACCATAAAATGCAAAGAGCAATAATATGAAGAATGAATTACCGCAATTCCGCGGCTGATTTCCAGCAAAGTGCTTGGACTACCTACATACGTACATATATATGTACATATTGCTATATGTACACATGGAGATATTTATGGGAAGTATTTAATGATAGGCGTGTGACGCACTACAGGAGATGAAATGCGATGATGAGAAGTATATGAATTCACATAAGTGGTAAGTGGCGACCCACAGCTTGATGGCAGCCAGAGGCAATCGCGTGTTGTTCGTTGATAGACAGTGGCCAAAAAATTGCAATTTGTGGATAATGAAACAAATAAAGTAAAATAAAATAAAATAAAAAAAAAAATAAAAAAAAAAAAAAATAAAATAAAAAAATAAAATAAAATAAAAAAAATATACAATAAAATAAAATAAAATAAAACAGAATAAAATAAAATAAAATAAAATAAAATAAAATAAAATAAAATAAAATAAAATAAAATAAAATAAAATAAAATAAAATAAAATAAAATAAAATAAAATAAAATAAAATAAAATAAAATAAAATAAAATAAAATAAAATAAATAAAATAAAAGAAAAAAAAGAAAATTAAAGAAAAAAAAAATAAAATAAAAAAAAATTAAAAAAAAATAAAATACAAAAAAAATAAAATAAAATAAAATAATATAAAATAAAATAAAATAAAAATAAAATAAAATGAAATAAAATATATTAAAACAGAAAAATAATAAAAAAAAAATTTAAATAAAATAAACTACAATAAATATAAATAAAATAAAATTAGACTCAACATACTCAAATAAAATATGAAATGAATGTTATTTCTCTTCATTGTTGTTCACTGTGCACTTAGAACAAATAAATTGGCACCCATTTACTGAAATCTACATACTTACACATATGAAGGCTTGCAGAGCATGAGCTGCTGATTGTTGCTACGCTTAGTAATGCTAAATGCAATTTACTAAAAGGAAAATAAGAGGAAATTTTAAAACGACAACGACGTTATTTATGAGTTTTTAAATATTCGCAAACACAAACACAGGCACACAAACGAAATAAAGCGCACAGTCAAGGCAGGCAGTGGCGTATGCGTAACGGAAGAGCTTAAGCACATGGATATGGATGTGCGTAAATGTGAATGTGGTTGAGTGTTATGTATTTTATTGTGCCATTCATATCAATTCATTTTTCAACATCACAATCCATCTCCCAGAAGGCAGACAATCATTATGGTATATCAGTTTTCTATTTCGCTTTTGAGCTAGTGGGTGAATTATTTGGTGTATTCTTTGAAATTTCTTTTCGCCTCTTTTTTGTTTTCTCACCTCTTTTTTGATTTATCTTTAGCTCGCCTTTCTCATAACTATTCGCATCCATATTTTTTGATGTGTTCGCCGTCTTCGCCCTGCCGCATTCACTATTGACGATGCTGCAAAGTAATGCCGGCACTATGATGTCTTCAATTTCATATTCATGTCTGGGTTTTTTTTTTGTCATTTTTAAATTTGTTGCTTTTTTTGTTAACACTTTTTATCTTTGTTTATGTTCAGTATTTTACCAAAATATTCGCTCGAAAAAAATTCAATTCAAACTAGACTGCCAACACCACAAATTCTTTGCTTTGCAACAACAGCTGTGTCACAGTGCCAGACACAACAAAAAAGGTAGTCATTTATGCAAGTCCTCCTCCTTTTCCTCAAAAGCTTCTACAACTTTATTTGTTTTACAAATAATTTCTTCCGCTTTCACCAACCTCACACGAACGAATTCTGTAACTGAATGAATTTCAGCAAATTCGCAAAGATGCTGTGATGCTCGGCAGCACGCACATGGGTAGCACCATGAGCGCCAAAAGAGAGGCGCTAGTAAAAAAGCGACAACAACACACGAATGCTGTGTTGAAGTTCGTGTGCATATGAAAGCTTATTCGAAGCAAATGGGAAGTACATGGTGCACAAATATGCCCGGAAGTGTATAAAATGGGGAGCGTAACAACATCTGTGTGGGTGAGAGTGAGAGCATAAAGCATGAAACGAAAGTGTGTGAAAGTTACAGCGCATCACACAGCATCCCCTGAATTGCAGTTTATTCAGCAAGGACTTTTTACTACAATGCTTACGGGTTGAAATTATGACGTTGGAGAAATTGAAGCAAGTCTGCTACAAATTGAGTTAAGTTTCTGAGTGAAAACTTATAATTGAGCGTTAAGAATTACAGAAACAGAAAAGGCTCATAAATCTGGGAAATTTGATTTGACTCGCTGTCAAAAGTCGGGTATCGATACCCGGCAAAAGCAACATCAAATATTATTTAGAAAAAGGATTTTTATAAAAACGGGATCGCCCTCGGCTGCAACTTGGCAAACTCTTCGGGTCTATTTCTGCCATTAGCAGATTCTCAGCAAAAACGCATTTTCTTTGCAAGTGCCGTTCGGAGTCGGCAAAAAACTGTAGGTCCCGCCAATTGTAGGAAAAAAATCAAAAGCAGCACACTACAGGTTGGAAGAGAATCTCAGCAAAAATCTCGTTAGAGGTTATGATAACCTGTTGGTATGTCGTCGCCATTGTTTTTTATTTTATTTTATTTTATTTCATTTCATTTCATTTTATTTTATTTTATTCGATTTTATTTTATAATATTTTTTCTTTTCTTTTCTTTTCTTTTCTTTTCTTTTCTTTTCTTTTCTTTTCTTTTCTTTTCTTTTCTTTTCTTTTCTTTTCTTTTCTTTTCTTTTCTTTTCTTTTCTTTTCTTTTCTTTTCTTTTCTTTTCTTTATTTTATTTTATTGTATTATATTTTATTTTAATTAATTTAAATTATTTTATTTGGTCTTATTTTCTTTTATTTTTTTATTTTGGCATTTCATTTTTTTATTTTATTCTATGTTATTTTATTGAACTTTATTTCATTCATTTTTTTATTATGTTTCATTCTGTCCAACAATTACAGATACTTGTTTGTCACAGGTGCCACGTCATAATATTAACTAGCCTCCTTTCACACATTCAAGCAGCAATCACGTGAGCTTTTACTCAATTTACCACCACAGTCGCGTGTTTATACTTGACTCCACTTTTACACAATTCACTCACTCAATATTCGCGTACGTTAC
Source organism: Campiglossa producta (assembly GCA_964058755.1). Taxonomy (NCBI): domain Eukaryota; kingdom Metazoa; phylum Arthropoda; class Insecta; order Diptera; family Tephritidae; genus Campiglossa; species Campiglossa producta. The sequence goes on along the minus strand of CAXKVI010000004.1, from coordinate 88,469,265 downwards.
TGACAATTAAATAAGCATCATTAGAGACATCACACGCCCACTCACCCAATGACCCACACTACGCCATGCAGAAAAAAAATTATAACGAACAAACAATTGTTACTGCCAACGCTCCATCAAACGATAGTAAACGGTCAGCCGAAGGCAACTACTGCACGACGTATTCTAGACCCGGTCACATGTACTACGAATAACTACGAAAATATTACGATAAATGTCGCATCGTGTGTATTTGACAGTTCGGCACGCATTTGCATGGCTACTGACCTCGACACACCAACACAAGCACTTACAAGTGTGGGAGCAAAATCAATGTAGAGAGTGAGAGGATGGGCGAAAACGGGCGAGCGCGATAAAGCTCATTGTTGCATGCATTCACTTTGCGATTTATTTGAAACGATAGCTGAAAAACACGAGCGTATAAATGAGAGCAACTATGCAGTTTCTTGTTTAAGTAATAATGATTATTGTGATGCAGTTGATGATAATTATGCATATCTCTATCATAATTACGTATATAATTATGAAGATGACGATGTTAATTTACATGGTGTAGCACGTGTTGGCTGCAGTTTGGAATCTGCGAACCTGCGTTCGAATGCATTCGTGTTTGCATGCAAGCGAGTGTGTGTTTGTGTAGGGGGTGTATACACATTTGCTATCAGCCACAACGATTGTAAGTGAGTGAGTTGATACTGTTAATTTTCATTAAAATGCCAACAGCTTGCTTTCATGCTTAGAATTCCAATGTGGTTCATGCTTAAATCAAAGTAAATGTGTATGTGGGAATATGTGTATGTGTTTACCTGTATGCTTGCGCGTCCGTTAGCGAGCACAAGTTAAGAAGTTTGAATAGCTATCAAATTTTAGGTACGAATATTATCGAAAGTTTACCTTTATAAACTTGTGGATGAAAAGTTGCAAAAAGTTATGCTTCAAATATGAGTGGAAAAAAATGGAGCAAAATAGAAAAAAATTACGATTAAAGGTGTTGCAGCTTTTGTGTGACTTTCTATTACTAAACTGTAAAATAATTCTAAACGAAAAATGTAAACATTTTAATTATGTATTTTATATTATATATTCTATTTATTTTATTTTGCTTTACTTTATTTTATTTAAATAATCCTTTTTATTTTATATAATTTTTTTATTTTATTTTTTGAATTTTTTTTTTCAATTTTATTTTTGTTTATTTTATTTTATTTTTTTTTATTTTTTTTTCAATTTTATTTTCGTTTATTTTATTTTATTTATTTTTTTTTTTTCATTTTATTTTACCTTATTTTATTTTATTTTATTTTATTTTATTTTATTTTATTTTATTTTATTTTATTTTATTTTATTTTATTTTATTTTATTTTATTTTATTTTATTTTATTTTATTTTATTTTATTTTATTTTATTTTATTTTATTTTATTTTATTTTATTTTATTTTATTTTATTTTTTTTTATTTTATTTTTTTTATTTTTTTTTTCAATTTTATTTTTGTTTATTTTATTTTATTTTTTTTTTTTTTTTATTTTTTTTTTTCAATTTTATTTTCGTTTATTTTATTTTATTTTTTTTTTTTTTTTCATTTTATTTTACCTTATTTTATTTTATTTTATTTTATTTTATTTTATTTTATTTTATTTTATTTTATTTTATTTTATTTTATTTTATTTTATTTTATTTTATTTTATTTTATTTTATTTTATTTTATTTTATTTTATTTTATTTTATTTTATTTTATTTTATCCCTCGTGAAGGGTGGATACCTTGCCGCGGTACGAGGGCTTAAGTCGATAGCCACAGGGCTACGCTGCCCTTGTGATCATAGCTCCGTACGGCACTTCATCACGAGAGCAGCCTAGCCTCTCTGGCGCGACGACAAAGATCTTCCCCCTCCCAATCCAGGTTGTTATGCGAAACCGTGCCCATTGGACGTTTGCAGCCGGGAGGCAAATCGTGGCTGTATTTGAACGGAGCCTCTCTGATACCGGGTCGCCTCAGAGAGTAAGCATGGCCTTACCGCGGTACGGGGCTCTGCCGCGGCGGACGACACATTTTCCCCTACTCTTCCCTTGACCCTAAGCTGGCCGTGTCCGGCGATGGGTCGTACGAACAAGATGAACTCAAATTATCCAAATAAAAACGATAAACCTAAAAAACAAACAACGCCAAATTTCACTCCTCAGCAAAGGAGAGCTATGGAGGAGCAGGCGAGAAAGCAACAACAACGCCGGAGGACAACCTCCGTTCCACAATCAAGGGGGGGATCGACAGCGATGGCAACTACGAGTCGGTCAACCAACCCTCTATCGACTAAGATTGACTTGATGGGAGCTAGCACCAGTGCGGTTGGCAACGCAACTAAGCGGACAACGGCAGATGCTAAACTCCCATCAACCGCTGATATGAAAACCAGTATCTTTACGTCTGTGGCAGCGGTCTCACGACCTGGCCTCGGAGTTTCGAAGGAGAAGGAAGCTGCAACTGAGATTTCGGCAAGGAGAGCGACCGCGATGGCAACTACGGGTCCGCACTCCCAGGAGACATCTCCCCGCCGCTTCACATACCACGAGAAAAGATTGGCTGCAAAGATCCTGAAGAGGTATGAAGGGGTACTGCAGGAATCGCTGTCGCCGAATTCCAGTAAATCGGTAGAGCTAGCGAAAGCTGTGATACCGGATTTCCAAAATTCTTACATGCCAAAGAGGTTAAAAGTTAACCCTTTCAAGCGCCAGAGATCGGACCTGGAGTTGAATCCCCCTCCCAAGCGGCATCAGAATACCCCTGGAGCGGGCAAACTAAGCTTTGCTGAGGTAACCAAGGACAGGATCCTTATAGGCGTCCTGGACCGAGGCAATGACCGCCTGGCCATCCCTAAGGACCGGTGGCGTTACGTGCGAAATGAACTCGGCAACATTCTTCTCAATGTTGCTCCAGAGTTTCCGGGTAGTTCGGCGCGAGTAACGGATGCGGGTTGGCACCAGGGTCAGATTAAATTACTCGCATGCGAGGATGCAAAAGCCGTAGCACTGTACAAGGCAGCAGCTGCTAAGCTGGGTGAAGTCTACAAGGGCGCAAAGATAGAGGTCGTCGACTGGAAGGACATTCCAGCTCGTCCAAGGGCAAGGGCGTGGATTCCGGCCATCCCTGACGAACCCGAGAGAATTCTCGGGATGCTACGGCTAATGAATCCGTCCCTGCCAACGCATGACTGGAGTGTCAATCTGGTCGGGGATGCGGTAGGGCCCGACAGACAGGTGGTGTTCACCATGAATAAAGAGTCAATCGAGCCCCTCAAAAGGTGCAATGGCCTAGTACACTACAGCGTAGGCCAGATCGTTATCCACGTATATCGTGGTGATGCTCAGCGCGCCGCCTTCTCGGCTGCTCCGGGGGAACCGGAAAACGAATTACCAGAAGAGGAAGCGGAGGATTCCGATGCGGAAAGCATGTTATCCGCCACGTCCCTTGGCGATAGTGCTGTGAACAACTCGGAGATGGAGGACAGCCTACAGGACGAGGAAGCCCTCGACGTCACGGTGGTAGCAGCCAACGCTGAGCGATTAACATCTAACGCTGCAGACAGCAAGACTCCTGCAACGCCATATCGGGCAGTTAATCGGAACAACTCGTCGTTGATAGGCAACCTCCGGGATGGGGCAAACCTCGACGATATGGGGACGGCAGGGAAGTCTGTGCGCTCTCATGTTGGTGGTGCTTCAGATTAATCTGCACAAATCTAAAGTAGCTTCGGCTGCTTTAAGTAGTCGTCTTTCTAAAGGCGACGTGGATGTGGTCCTCATCCAAGAACCCTGGGTCAATAGCTCGAGAATCTGCGGATTGGGGACTAAGGGCTTCAAGCTCATTCGAGCCAGCGAGGAGAGCAAAGTCAGAACGTGTATTTTGGTCAAGTCTGAGTTGAACTCCTTTCTCCTACCTAACTACACCAATGGTGATATTACCGCTATCAGTCTAACGGTCGACAGCACCCGCCTGACGGTGGCGTCGGTCTATATGCCCTACGACGCCGAAGAACCCCCACCACAAATGGAGGTGAAAGACCTGGTGTCAAATTTCTGCACGGGTAATCTTATTATTGGAGCGGACGCTAATGCTCACCATTGTCCAATGGGGGAGCTCCGACATCAATGCCAGGGGCGAGTCTCTGTTTGATTACCTCTTAACAACCAACCTGGTGATTTGCAACGTGGGTAATGAGCCTACTTTTATCACTAAGACCCGCAGGGAGGTCATAGACCTCACTCTCTGTAGTGAAGGCGCTTATGAGTGGGTCAGAAAATGGCGGGTTCTGGAAGAACATTCTTTCTCCGACCACCGTTACATAGAAATGGTTTTAGACTTTATTGTAGAACAACCAATCATGAAATCCACGTAACACTGATTGGCAGTTACACAATGAAATATTAGACAGAGACCTCCCAGTACTGCCCTCACAAGCCCCTCATCCAGTGCCAAAACCACGCGGTAAACACAGGCCACATTGGTGGTCCTACGATTTGGACTCGCTCCGAATATCATGCCGGAAACAATTTAACAAGGCCAAGAGCTTCGGCTCTGAGCCTCATTGGCACGAATATAAAGCTAAACTAAGGGCCTACAAAAAAGCTCTGAGACAGGCGAAGAGAACCTCGTGGAGAAATTTCTGCACTGGCGTCGAAAAGGTCGACGACACAGCGAGACTTAGACGAGTCCTCTCGAAAAGTCAAACAACCATCAGCTATTTGCGAAAGCCTGACGGATCCTGGACCAGCACGGAAGAGGAAACCCTTGAGCTGCTCTTGAATACACATTTTCCGGGGAATCTGCATGATGCACCACTAGCACCTGCAACAAACCTGGCAATAAATATACCCATCACTGAGGAAAGAGTAAGGTGGGCAGTTAAGAGCTTTGAACCGTATAAGGCTGCCGGGCCGGACGGGATTATCCCCGCGCAGCTTATAAACACGTTGGAGACATCAGCTAAATGGCTGGTATTTCTCTTCACAGCCTGCCTGGCTCTCAACCACATTCCGGGCTCCTGGAGAAGCGCCACGGTAGTGTTTATCCCTAAGGCTGGGAAGGCATCCCACTACGAGCCAAAAGACTACAGACCGATCAGTCTCTCGTCCTTTGTACTAAAAACCTTTGAGAGGATATTAAGCGACTACCTCTTAACGACTATTGATAGCAACCTTATCTCTAGCTATCAGCATGCATACACCAAGGGTAAATCAACAGAAACCGCTCTGCACAGCCTAGTGTCTGTCATTGAGAAATCGCTGTGTGAAAAGGACTACTGTCTCGTGGCCCTCCTAGACATTGAGGGGGCTTTCAACAATATAAGCCCGGAGGCTATCAACTCCGCTCTAACTAATCTGGGAGTAGATAGACCTCTAACTGGTTTAATTGACCAACTTTTAATGGGAAGGAAAATAGCTTCTTCACTTGGTACGGTTGAGTTATCACGCTATGTCACAAGGGGAACACCCCAGGGTGGTGTTCTTTCCCCGCTTTTATGGAACCTCACAGTCAACTCGTTGCTACGTGACACAAGCTGGGGGGCGGGAAGATAGTGGCATACGCAGATGATTTAGCTATTGCATTCAGAGGCAAGTTCCCACAAACTCTGTGTGACCTGATGCAAGTAGCAGTGCGAGAAGTTTCGACGTGGGCCTCTCGCTGCGGACTTAGTATCAACCCAGGGAAGGTGGAACTTGTCCTCTTCACCAACCGGTACAAAATACCGCCACTAAGCCTACCAGAACTAGATGGCACGCGCCTGGGCTTGTCGGATAAGGCCAAGTTTCTAGGCATAGTTCTGGACAGGAAATTGAATTGGAAAGAGAATGTTCTTCAGCGCCAGAAGAAAGCTTGCATCGCTCTTTACACCTGCAAAAGAGCCATTGGCAAAAAATGGGGTCTCATCCCTAGAGTATGCAGTTGGATCTACACGGCCATCATTCGCCCAATCATGCTTTATGGAGTCGTCGTATGGTGGCCTGCGCTGAGCAAGGCAACATACCTGAATCTGTTGCGGAAAGTCCATAGATCCAATATGATCTGTATAAGCGGTGCGCTAAGGACAACGCCCAACGAAGCCCTCCAGGTCATTCTGGGCATTTTGCCACTTGATCTGGAAGGGTTTCGGTCAGCGGCGGCATCAGCTCTGCGCCTAAGAGAAACCTCCAGTTGGGCTGCGGGTACTATTGGACACTCCAGTATTCTGGAATCTTACAGCTTTCTCCCTCTAAGCACAGATCGTTGTGCGACTACTACAGTCGAGGATAGCTGTTTCAAAATAAACATTCCCAGCAGAGAAGACTGGGAGAGGACGGATTGGTGTCCCGAAACAAATGGTGGCACTTCCATATACACCGACGGCTCGAAGTTGGACGGCAGAGTTGGAGGAAGCGTTTATTCAAGGGATTTGGACCTTGAGCTCTCCTTCAGACTACCTGATCATTGTAGCGTCTTCCAGGCGGAAGTCTCGGCAATCCTGGACGCCGCGGCCTGGTTAAGCAAACGTGTTATCTGAGAAGATATCGCTATTTTCAGCGATAGCCAAGCGGCCATCAAATCCCTTGGCTCATACACGTTCAACTCTGAACTGACGCTCAGCTGTCGTCGATCTCTTCAGGAGATGGCCCAACAGAACCGCGTAAACCTCATATGGGTCCCGGGACATAGGGACATTGAGGGAAACTGTAAGGCAGACGAGCTTGCCAGGCAGGGCACGACCAAGCAGGTTCTTCAGGATAAAGAGCGCTTAGGTATGCCGTTTGCCACATGCAAACTAATGCTGAAGGAGCACACACTCCGTCAAGCCAACGAAAGATGGCTGCAATACCCAGGGTGTCGCATATCGAAACAAACCTGGCCAAAATGGGATCTTAAAAGGTCTAGACGCATTTATGCCCTAACTAGGAGGGAAATCTGCATATTGATAGGGGTATTAACCGGTCACTGCCTCATTGGTAGGCATGCAGAAAGGCTAGGTGTGCCCTACCGACGATGCTGCAGGAGTTGCAAAGATGATGAGGAGGAGGAAACAGTAGATCACCTCATCTGCAACTGTCCGGCTTTAAGCGGCGCGAGAACGCGCTTTTTGGGAGTTCCGTTCCTGGATAGCCTAAGCCAGATCGCGGAACTGGACATAAAGGACTTGATGGGCTTCATAAAGTCATCTAAGTGGTTCGAGGAGGAGTAACGGTGTCGGTTTAGGAGTGTCAGTCCCGGGATTCTGCTATGTGGAAAATCCCAACTACTCAGGGATTTTCCATATGGCTGGGTCCCGGGACTGACTTTCCTTGTGTTGGTGGTATCACAACGGGCCTTTCAAAACTGGCCTAAGTGTGCCTCTGCGGCAGCCACTTGAACCTAACCTAACCTAACCATTTTATTTTATTTTATTTTATTTTATTTTATTTTATTTTATTTTATTTTATTTTATTTTATTTTATTTTATTTTATTTTATTTTATTTTATTTTATTTATTTTATTTTATTTTATTTTATTTTATTTTATTTTAATTTGATTTAATTTATTTTATTTATTATTTTTATTTTATTATTTTTTTATCTTATACTATTTTTTTTCTTATCTTTTTTTTAAATTTATTTTATATCAATTTATGTTTTTTTATGTTTTTTATTTTATATGATTCTTTTATTTCATTTTTTTTTTATTTTTTTATTTGCAGAAAAAATTCTATTGGCTGAGGGTAAAGCCTACTGGCTTTACATATATGTAAGTATTACGTTGCATAAAATTAGGCGCTAGTTTCCTGCATATAATCCGAAATGAAGTCATCTATAGAGATCGGAAAAATATGTCAAATCAAGTTCCTAAGAAAAACGCTGTAAATTTATTTTTAAAAAATTTGGTAAACTGAGGCAATTATCTGAGTTGGAAAGGACCTATCCCAGCCATTCGAAATCAAACGGGGCCTCTCAGAAAGGCGGCTCTCTATAGTGCAATTTCTCTTTCTTGACTTAGTCTGTTGAGCGTCCAAAAATGATGATCGTTGCTGATTTTTGACGTAAAGTTGAACCCCGAAGAGCGAAAACAGATGACATCTCATGGCTGATTTCATAGGTGGCTCTGGAGTCACAACAAAAGTTTGTTAAAATGAAGCATTTTTTTGGTCGGATTTGACTCGAAAATTGCTATACATTCCCTGATCCACCTTTCTATGAAAAATCCACTCAGAGTACTCTGCTTTTGTCTAGAAATCTCATGACTACTACACGCAAAGAGATGTGCAAGTAATTGAAACCGCCAAACATACATAACGACACATGGCTAAGTGTGCAAAAAATCGTTGCAAGTATGTCTGTGTTGGCATTCAAAAGGAAACTGACTGCCTTGACTTGGATGTGCTTTTCATGGCAGCTATGCTTTTGTATGATTTTTTTCTGAAAAACAAACACCACTTTCATTTGAACAAAGAGTAAACATACTTGTGCAAGAGCGTATAAGTATATCTATATAAATGTGTGTGTGCGTTTGACTGAGACCCTTTACAGTTTATTGAGGAAAATGTAAATGGGAGCAAGAACAAAGTAATCATGCAGCATACAAGTGAGCACTGTGAAGATTATTTTTTGCGCCAAGGTACGTAGCTGGTTGCGTGGTAAAGTGTTTGACGCGCGGAGGAACTATGCTGCGCTAACATAACATCAACTCAGCCATAATTGTTGTCATACTCATTGTTACTGCGAGCATATTTCATGAAATAAAACTACATCCTTGAGATTCTTTGCTTTAAGGCATGTTTAAACAAACTAAAAAAGCTTTTCAAAAGTATACCGTTGCTCACATACTCACATACAAACGTGGCAAAAATATTGTTGCATCACTGTTCCAATTTTAGAAAATATTTTTTTTATTTCCACATTTCGTTCTCACATTTCTAGGTAATTGCACTTAATATTTGCATAACCTTCTTTTGCATTTTCCTTCCATCATTCTTATTCTAAAAACCCACTTTTTTCTGCATACATGAAATGCATAATGTGGGTGAGATAACATATAAATATTATGTGCCGTAAAATGAAGAAAAAATTTAAATATTTTTGCTGTTTCAAATTTCATACCCGCAATTACTATTTAATTAAAATTTTTGTAGACGTCTTTTAACGTGGGTTTGGCGCATACAAAAAACTTTGAATTCATCTCAGTACGCAGCATTTATGTTTGTTAACTGAAATGAGTCAGCAGCTTATAGAAATATGAATCGCAAAAACCCAGAGTTAGCTACTTTTACCCAAAACTTATGCGAACGCCTAAATGTAGGCAATGTTTTATTTGCTTGGGTTATTCAGGGTGTCAAATTAAATATTTGCTAATGCTAATTGTGTGCATGTAGCGGAAATATGGTAAAGTAAACAGGAAACGCTACAGTGGGTGTTCTAAGTGGGTGTTGACGGACTAATTCTAAAAACAGCGAATTCACATTTTCAACTCTTCTGGGTCGGATTTTTAAATTTGAATAAAGACCGGGTTTTCATTGGTGGGTGTGTATTTGTGTATAAATGGATATGTTTATGCAAGCAACACATTTTATAAATATTTGTAGAGCATTACTTACCCGGAAGGCAAACAAAGTTTTTAATAAATCGGGATAAAATCTGCAATGAAAAAAATATAGAAATTTAAGAATGTGACATCATTAGAGTTCGGAAAAATATGTCAAATCAAGCGCCTTAAAATATGCTACATTTGAAAATTTGTTTCAAAAAATTAGGGTAGAACTTGGAAGGTTCGTAATTGACCTCTGCATGACTCCATGCAAAACGGCAAATGAATCATTCATATTGAATTTGAATTGAATTGAATTAAAATAAAATATAACAAAATAAAATAAAAATAAATTAAGGTAGTTAAAATCCACAACAAAAAGGCCCTAGCTGGTCTAGGGAGTTTTTATTAAATTCATAGAAATATCATCGACAAATTGTGGGGGACATCAAGCCAGATATCATTGTAAAATCTTTAGAGCATTTTGTTCCAATTTATTGAAATTTCATTATATTTTCCTTAAACCCTTTCCATAACTTTCCAAAAATTTCACACAGCTGTCTTTATTGTTTTGATTTAATCGAATGATTCACACCCACGCATACACACATACATACAATGTCATACAAACACCCCAAAGCACAAATAATTATAAATGATAGCCATCCGAAAATTACCCTTTTACTAAACACTTTTGTATCCATGCGTATGTTTGCTTTTTGTTTTGCGACATAAATTCTTAAAATATTCATTGTGTTATCCTCAACTCCTGCCCAAAACTGCTAACAACATTTGGTGGCTTTTAATTCTTGATTTTACACTTTTGAAGTTCGTTAAATAGCAAGCGAAAATGGGCTATCATAAAATGCGTTAAGTGGGCA
>CAXKVI010000004.1:88426366-88453866 GCA_964058755.1 Campiglossa producta | reverse complement strand
CAATTTACTTTTTCCCATTATAATTTATATTTTCTCATTATAATTTTTGTTTTCTCATTTTAATTTACGTTTTCTCATTTTTGGGTGGAAAAGGTGTAGAATATTATGACTAACAAAGAACTAACCGAAGATAGTCAAACTTGGAACAAAAAAAAAACACGCGTGTAGCCGGTACACGTGAAAGAAGTTAACTTCTTAAATTCAGAAATAACGAAATATGAATAAGGTGTATTCGAGAATGGTTTAGATTCACAATTTCTATTTTCCGGGAAGTGGACCAGGCAACCGATCAATTCGAAAATATCTTATACATGGTGCGTTTACGTTCAAATTCGGTACGTGGGTAGAATTATGCCAATAGAATGGGATATAGAGAAAAAGGGGCGTGGTAGAAGGAAAGAGGAGGATGAAGAGAAAAAAGGAGGGAGATAGTGTGAGGGCGAAGAAAGATAGGAAGGAGAGTTGTAAAAGAGGTTGTAAATTGCGGCTTGGTGGCAACCATGCGTGAAATTGTCATATTTGGAATACGACCGAAAATACCTTTAATTTGATACCCATATTGGCATATCTAGCTCTATATTTAAAAAAAAAAATTGGTATAGGTGGCAACCCTGTAAACCACCCTGAAATGCAACACCCACGTATATAATCTAAGATTGAATCAAATTGTCTATATGCCAAACTTTATCCAAATCGGTCCAGCATTTCCCGAGATATACGACAAAATAAATAAACTGTGGTTAGGTGGCAACCGAAAGTCCCAACACTGCTTGAAATTATCTTATTTGGAATACGGTTCAAAATACCTTTCTTTTGATACCCATATGGCATGGCATATCTAGCTCTATATTAAAAAAAAAAATGGGATAGGTGACAACAATGTAAACCGCCATAAGTGGCAACACCCATGAATCCTGCTCAGCCTAACTATTACAATTTCTGCAATGTTAGCTAGATACTAGAATTTCACCTCCTATTAGATTTGCACAGCTAAACATCCTGGTGAAAATCGCCTACGCCTGAAAGCCGGCTACAATTTCTATTGCCCTTGCATCATCAGCCATTTTCTTAAATTTTACTCTCAATCAAAACTTCTTATCGCCGCCTAAAAAGTTAACTTTCGGCAATGGATCACGCATTCAGAATCTCTTCTTTGTGAGCCGACTACTTACTTGTTAACTATACCCGAAGGTATTCAAATTATTTACTTTTTCACTTATGAATAACGATTTAAGATTGTTTTTGGTTAGTATAAGATATCTGGCAATCTAAATTTTCTAGGATAAAAAAAGAATTACTGAGCAGTTTCGGATTCCTTGCTGAAACGAGTAGATTTTACTACCGGGCAGCAATCAGTTATGTCACAAGTTTCTACAGAAACACCTTCACCATAGCAACCAAAACACAACTTAAGTAGAACAGCTGGCGACTAAAACAAGAGGGGATGCTTTGACTGGTGTCTGGAGTCTTGACGCTTAACATAAGTTGTAAATATTTAGTATGTTGCTGTAAGTATGGATGGGTGTTTGTGTGCATGTATGTATTTGAAAAAGCTCATAACCGCATCGCAGGTGGCCACTGTGGTATTCCAAGGCAATTTTAATGCTCGCCTAATCCCCACTGTAAACATCATTAGCCAATATTATAAACATTAAATTTAATGACAAAACGGTGAGCTTAACTGAGAGATGTTTAAGAAATGTGGGGGAGCGAAATAGGAAGACAGTGAAAAGGGGTAAAGGCAGAGAGTCTGAACCTGAAAGCAATGCTAAGCAGGCTTTGACTCGAGTTTTTTGTGCTGTATAAAGTATGTTAAGGGAAAGGAGTTGCCAAAAAGAGTGGACTCGCCAAACAGACAAAATTGTGATCATACTTAAAAAAAATTTAAAATTAGTTTACAGAAAGTGTTTTTCCTTGTTTAGTATGATTACTTGACGTTTAGATCAAGTCCCGGCAGCTAGTGGGACAATTGTCCGAAAATCTGAAAAACCAAATTCATACAGCTAGCTGTTTACGCTCTTTGCTTGGCCTTTCGAACAATTAAATTGTTGCTGAGCTGGGGAGAGCGCTATGATCGCAATGACCAATCGATGGATGTCATTTGTCAGTCTCTCACTTGCAATGACCGCTCTTTTACTAATACACATTCACTTTCAGTTCTGCCTGGCCCTGGTTTAGATTAACAAGCGTTCTTTGCTTTAAGCCAAGGTATGAAACCGATTAAAATAACGTCCCGGTTTCGGTTTCGGTTCCGTAGTCAAAAAATAAGGGGGGTGTCCAAATAACGAAATTTCCGTCGAGGACTCCTTTAACCATAAACTAGCAAAAACTAGAGTTCATCCAAAAAACAACTAAAATACATGAGGCATTCCATATGAAAGGAGTCCTCGACGGAAATTTCATTATTTGGACACCCCCTTATTTTTGTATGAGGAATATTTTTCCCGAAGGTGTCGTAAAGATATTGTTAACAGTAGACTCAGGGGAGACATTTTTTCGAGAAATTTTACAAAAACCCAAGAAAAAATGACATAACCATGAATCGTAGCGGAACAATGTCCATGTTAGTCATTTTATTACCAACACCCTTCCCTTAGACACCGAAGCTGTAGCTCTTCAAGTTTATGTGGTTATGGTACAAAGACCCAATATGACCCCTCTAACCTTTGGGTGTAATTAAAAAAGAACTGTGACGAGCTGGACTATAAGTTTGTTCGGCAAAAATGATCTACGCGACGCCCCCTTTCAGAAAAGTACTATGTTTACTTTTTTGCATAAAAAAAATCAATTTTTGTTGTACTGTGATATTATTAACGCTATGTGTTGATGAAATTTCTGCAAAACAAATACTAAAAATTAATTACTTTTTTTATTAGAAAAATATTAGAATGAAATCGTCAAAAACATTAATATGAGTGGTGCTTTCTGACCCAAGCATGAACATTTCTGTTTCGGATCTCGTTAATTTTTTTCGATGGCTTCATTCAACTATTGTCAAGTTTCGTCTTTCAGAATTTTGATGCTGATGTCAAAGCGTGTCTTTTGTAACCTTACTCCACAATCTTCCATGACAATTTTCAGGACACCTACCTACCTACGTAAGTGCCCACTAAAAGAAGTGAGGTATTACAAAAATTCAAACCCGTTTGGAACGATTTCGGCTTTTGAAACGGTTTGGGGTTCTTTGTTGCTTTTAGACTTGTAGTCTATTGCTATAAATACCGACGGTATTGTGAAGCAATTTTCGGGATTGTATGAAAATGTGTTTTTTGAGAAAAATTTACCTACGCGCTGCAGGAACCAGACAAGCCGACATATGTTTCTATACTTGAATTACATCTCTTCATCGACTTTTCTTCCCGGCATTGTGAAAGTCGAACTCACAACACTGTAGTGACTTGTATGCTAGAAGGTTTGTTCTTTTTCAGACCAAAATAACGGTTACGATTTCGGTTTCGGTTTTGAAAAATTAATCGGTTTTAATCGGTTACCTTTACATTTCCGGTTTAGGTGTCAGTCCTTGCTTTAAGCGTAAATTCATCAAAAATCCGTATCAACATTTAATTAAACGCCTCTGGGTATGCTAAATTATGTATGATTACAGCTATAGGTAATAAAAAATGTATGACAACCTAAAATAAAACACTTTAAAATAGAAAAGAACACATGCACACACATACAAACCCCACACACACAAAGGATGCATGTTTTAATAGCAAGTCACTCATTTAACGCTTGCGACAAGTTTACACCAATATCTATCTAACATTTATGCATTCAATATATGTACGTAACATAAGGCGCATTCTTCTGGTAATGAACCAGAGATAGATAAGAAATTTTACATGTAAATGCAACAACAACGACGAAAGCCAGATAAATCCACATAGAACTCTGGTTCACGCTGTGTTTAATTGGTTTTTTGGTGTCAACTTGGCAGCACTTGCACATGAAGTGTCAGAATTGACAGTTCACAGTATACATACAAAATTTGGCAGCCATATTTCAAAGTGATTTTCTCAATTAAGCAATAATAAATAATTGTTCTTCCATGGTTTTATTTAACTTTAAATTATTTTCAGTTATTTTCACGCTCTGTTTATTTGTTTCTCTTCTTCTTGCTGTGAAAAGTGACGTTTTCTGTCAGTGCTGCCAACTCACATTACCATGAACCGGACTGTTCCCGTGAGAATCGAGCGTGAGCCGGAGCGATAACTACCAGAAGAATGCGGCTATAGTCTGCTTAGATAGTTACATTTAACTTTTTTAATTTGTTTGTGTAACATGCAAACTGGCAAACAAGTGAATGCATTGTCAGAGGTGAAATTTTCAAGGCATTCCCTGTATAAGAAATTGTTGGGAAAATCGACTTTCTACCCCACAAATTAAAACTAACTTCTTCCAGCCATAGTTATACAGGATTAGTTGGAGTCAGTTGTAGTACACTGTAAACGAAAGCAAATAATCGCAGACCACTCTCTATAGAAATAAGTTGCACGATTTTTTTAAGTGTACATTGAAAATGCACTCACATATGTTGAATATGACTTGGTTGTATTGGTGATGGCAACTTTGTCTTGTTTATGGCCGTAATGAGATAATGAATAAATTAGTAAAATTCTGGCATTTTATGACATTACGCAAGGGCCATAACCAAACAAATACATATTTATGCGAAAAGTCAGGGCTGCCAATTTGGGATTTTCTTAGCAAATTTGGTGGCTTTTAATTTTTTTTTGTGGGGATTGTAGACCGATGTAATTTTGGTATGACTTTTACTAATGAATATCGATCGTTTCATGGCAAATCTTTAAATCTGGCCCTCTAGTTTGAATGGAATTTGTTGGAGAGTATGCTTTTATCAGAAAATGAATTCATGCAAAGGAAAATTTGTTTTCTGTGTCTGAAAATTTTTTTGGGAGAAATGGTTTACGGGGTAAAAATGAATGAGGTATTGGGAACCCTGCTCAAGTGTAGATACATTTCACGTTGATATATTTCCTTGTAAGTGCACATATGGATGTGGTAGTATGTGTAACGCACATCTATACCCATACATGTGTTAATATTTAATTATATAAGCAAACGCACAAAACTCATTCCGGCATTTATATTTGTCTCTTGTGTGTCACATTTTCGCTGGGAAATTTGCTCTTTAATGAAGTATAAAGTTTTTATGACTCACACGTTATAGCCTACATGTTAGCAGATATGTATGTATTACCAAATTATTATATATGTGCATATGGTCATATCATTTATATAATTATGTATGATACATAAACATATTTATACGTTTTCGTATGTACATATAGTATATGTATGCATGTGAGCATGTACTTAAGTGGCTTGATAAATGACGTTGGCCGCAAATGGCTTTGCAATTTGTTGACTTCCGAAGAAATTACCCCAGATATTCACGGCCAAACAGCGCACTTTCTGTAAATTTGTATATGTATGTGTACAACTAATAGGGTATGTTTTGATGGTAGTTTAGTTTTAGCATTCCATAAGTAGTATGCCATCAAGTAATAACAATTGAAGTTAATTTCCAACGAAAATAATGCCCCCTGGAAATGAAATGGAGAGTCAAAATGGGGCCTACTTAGTGGTAAAACGAGGAACTTTGGGGCTTCATTTACGCTAAGAATGGCCCACCCTAGTGCTTAAACATTCATTCCTGTTTACGTGTTTATTGATGTATCTGTGAACATGCTTAACATATCTGGGGATTTCCTTGTGGACAGTCGTGATTAATTTAACACCATTCATGCCTGGATTTCTGCAATTAATAAGGTGATATATTTTGCTTCCATATGTTTACAAACTTGTACACTCAAGAGTGTTCACATTATACTTATAGGTATTACCTTTTATATTCGTTATTTAAAGTAGATAAGGTAATAAGGAAATAACTTAAAATTTAAAGTAAATGTGCATGATTTGGAGACAGAAGGGGGGTGGCACCTAACATACAAATACTGAATATCTCTGTAAGTGTTCATATATAACTTATCAAAATCAATTAAAAATAAAAATCTAAAAAAAAAAAAAACAATAGAATAAAATAAAAATAAAATGAAAATAAAATAAAAATAAAATAAAAATAAAATAAAATAAAATAATTTAAAATAAAATAAAATAAAATAAAATAAAAATAAAATAAAAATAAAAATAAAATAAAAAGGTGGAATTTTATGAGCTCGAGGCATTGGTATGAATAAAACACTCAGTTAATATTCATAAATTTATTCGTCGATATTTCGACATCAATCTGAAGTCATTCTAAAGATTGCATGGAAATGCCTGATCGAAATAAAATAAAATAAAAATAAAATAAAAATAAAATAAAAATAAAATAAAAATAAAATAAAAATAAAATAAAAATAAAATAAAAATAAAATAAAAATAAAATTTAAATAAAAATTAAAATTAAAATTAAAATAAAATAAACTTAAATAAAATAAAAGTAAAATGAAATAAAAATGAAATAAAAATAAATAAAATTTAATTAAAATTAAAAAAACTAAATTAAGTAAAACTAAAATAAAAACAAAAATTAAATAAAAACTAAAAGAATAATGAAATAAATAAAAAAATTAAATAAAAATAAAATAAAATAACATAAAAGTAAAATTAAAATAAAATAAAAATAAAATAAAAAAAAAATAAAAAAAGATAAACTAAAAATAAAATAAAAATAAAATAAAAAAAAAATAAAAAAAAAAATAAAAAAAAAAAATAAAATAAAAATAAAATAAAAAATAAAATAAAAATAAAATAAAAATAAAATAAAAATAAAATAAAAATAAAATAAAAATGAAATAAAAATAAAAATAAAAATAAAAATAAAATAAAAACAAAATACAAATAAAGTAAAAATAAAATAAAAATAAAATAAAAATAAAATAAAAAATAAAATAAAAATAAAATAAAAATATAATGAAAATAAAAATAAAATAAAATAAAATAAAATAAAAATGAAAATAAAATAAAAATAAAATAAAAATAAATTAACAATAAAATAAAATAAAAATAAAATTAAAATTAAATATAATAAATTAACAATAAAATAAAAATAAAATAAAAATAAAATAAAAATAAAATAAAAATAAAATAAAAATAAAATAAAAAAAATTAAATAAAATTATTTTAAAATAAAAAAATTTAATAAAGTAAAACTACAGTTACACAGTAGAAAATTTCATGGATTATTTGACCGACCGAATAATTTATTACTTAAATTATTCTTTTTTATGTAACATATAGCCCCCATACAACCGATTGTTCAGATATAAGGTTTTTTGACCAATACTTCTGCAATTAAAAAGTTAGAAACGTAAAATTTTGCAACTCGAGTACTTTCTATTTACGTAGTATATATAGTGAAAATCAACAAGATCGGGCAAATGTAACATATAGCCCCCATACAACCGATTGTTCAGATATAAGGTTTTTTGGCCAAAACTTCTGCAATTAAAAAGTTAGGAACGTAAAATTTTGCAACTCGAGTACTTTCTATTTATGTGGTGTATAAAGTGAAAATCAAAAAGATCGGGCAAATGTAACATATAGCCCCATACAACCGATTGTTCAGATATAAGGTTTTTTGGCCAAAACTTCTGCAATTAAAAAGTTAGGAACGTAAAATTTTGCATCTCGAGTACTTTCTATTTATGTAGTGTATAAAGTGAAAATCAAAAAGATCGGGCAAATGTAACATATAGCCCCATACAACCGATTGTTCAGATATAAGGTTTTTTGGCCAAAACTTCTGCAATTAAAAAGTTAGGAACGTAAAATTTTGCATCTCGAGTACTTTATATTTATGTAGTGTATAAAGTGAAAATCAAAAAGATCGGGCAAATATAACATATAGCCCCATACAACCGATTGTTCAGATATAAGGTTTTTTGGCCAATACTTGCGCGTTTAAAAAGTTAGGAACGTAAAATATTGCACCTTTAGTACTTTCTACATATGTAATGTGTATAGTGTAAGTCAGTACAATTGAACACGTATAATATATAGCCTCCATACAATCGATTGTTCCGATAACTCGGATCCTATTAGTTTATAAGTTTTTTAAATTATAACAAAGATTTGTAATGTGTATAGTTAAATTGACAAAGGCTGTACTGGGGATCGAACAGTGAAAATCGTGACGCTTATTCATGAAAGGTATATAGCCTTCGGCACAGCCGAAGACAGCTTTCCTTACTTGTTTTTTTTTAAGGAACTAGACGTACGGCTTTGTATTTGTTGTTAGAAATTTCTAACCGCAGCGTGTCATACTAGTTACACCAACACTGCTTTTTTGTAAAAAATAAAAATTAAATAAAAACTAAAATAATAATCAAATAAATATAAAACAAAAACAAGTAAGGAAAAGGCTGTCTTCGGCTGTGCCGCAGGCTTTATAGCTTTCATGGGTATGAGTCACGTCATTTGAAACATGAACACACTATAAACGAGTGACACTCTTACGCTGATAATTAAAGGATGCAATCAATTGTATAGATCTATATATAGGTCAACCCGATTGTTTTTAAACATCGACATTGCACACGCGAAAAAAGCAATAGTTACGTTTCTACCTGTTTAATTACAGGAGTTATAGCTCAAAATACGTTTATTGGAACTACCGATTGTATAGGGGCTATGTAAAATATTAATCGAGTCTGAATGATTTTCAACATCCATATTGCTCATGCAAAAAGAGCCGCCTCTATAAAATTTCACGTTCCTACCTATTTTATTACAGAAGTTATGGCTAAAAAACCTTATATCGGAACAATCGGTTGTTCCGACAAATGATTCCTATATTACAAAATGGTGCCGACATTCAAAAATTTCAGGCCGATATCTCAAAAACTGAGGGCCTAGTTTGCGTTCAAACAGACAGACGGACAGACGGACATGGCTAAATGAACTCAGATTGTCTTCCTGATCATTTCGGTATACTTATTGATCTCTTCTCCTTATACTTACAAACGGTGACAGGTAACAAAGTCAATGGAAATAGTGTCAATTGACATTATTTCACTGAGAGAAATGCATTGAATGTTGTGACAATATCACTATTGATAGCGCCGAGTTTGATGCAACATTCATTTAGAATGAGCGAGTTATCAAATATTATTTGCTCCCAATAAAAAGTAAAATGACATGTCAACCATTTCGATATGATGTACTATTTTGTATATTTATGGAGAGAATACTAATATGTTTGAACGGCATGTCAATATCTATGCTCGTGATATGAATTTCTATTGTCGGTATATCCATATTTACTGCATAGTAATTAATATATATTGGCGAAATGTAAATTTTTCTGAGACGCATAATCATAATAGTTCAACAATTTTTACTATGGATTTTCTAACAATATTACAACTTGTTGGAGCGTTTTTTTTAATTCAAAATTTTTTGAATTTCTTATGATTGAACATTTTTCTAAAAATTGTATAATATGCCGTAGCCAAATGGTAGAATACTAGGCTAACGTGCCAGAGGAGCATGGTTCGAGTCTCACTGAAACCAAATGTCAAATTATATTAAATTTTGTTTTTTTAAACTATTTAGAATTTATCAATAGTTTATATGGATACTATTTCAATAGTGATTTATCAAAAACGCATTGATGAAACATCCATATTCATTGATGGGACAGAAATATCAATTTTTATTTAATGTGATATCAATAATTATTGATGTTCCATCCATAGATTTCCCTCCGTGTTCGCATTATAAATGGAAATAGTATCAATTGACACTATTTCTATTTTGTAAAGAGAAGTAAAGTCAAGAGATATTTGGCCATATAGTATTGATTTTATTTCCTAATTGAAATGGAAATAGCATCAACATTGCTTACGACAAGTCAACTAAACATCACGTGATGTTTAAGTGTGATGATGTGATTTACAAAAAACGTCGCTTCTAATTTTTCACTACGTCGGTATCATGCATTATTTAAGCGTTATTGACACTATTTCCATTTGAATTGGAAATAAAGTCATTTTTAAAACATGCTGCTCTTATTTAAGTAAATTTGTAAGTCATGCCATGAAATATTTTAAAATAATATCATACTAAAACAAGTAAGGAAAGCTGTCTTCGGCTGTGCCGAAGGCTATATACCTTTCATGAATAAGCGTCACGATTTTCACTGTTCGATCCCCAGTACAGCCTGTTTCAATTTAACTATATTTACTATACACATTTCACATCTTAGGATCCGAGTTATCGGAACAATCGATTGTATGGAGGCTATATATTATACGTGTTCAATTGTACTGACTTACACTATACACATTACATATGTAGAAAGTACTAAAGGTGCAATATTTTACGTGCGGAAGTATTGGCCAAAAAACCTTATATCGGAACAACCGGTTGTATGGGGGCTATATGTTACATTTGCCCGATCTCGTTGATTTTCACTATATACACTACATAAATAGAAAGTACTCGAGTTGCAAAATTTTACGTTCCTAACTTTTTAATTACGGAAGTTTTGGTCAAAAAACCTTATATCTGAACAATCGGTTGTATGGGGGCTATATGTTATACTGGTCCGATCTTGTCAGTTCCGACAAATGATTCCTATAATACAAAATGGTGGCCACATACAAAATTTCAGCCAGATATCTCAAAAATTGAGGGACTAGTTTGCGTTCAAACAGACAGACGGACAGACGGACATGGCTAAATCAACTCAGCTTGTCATCCTGATCATTTCGGTATACTTATTGATGGGTCCATCTCTTCTTTTTCTCATACTTACAAACATCGGACCAAAGTTATAATACCATTTCATGTTCATGAAAGGTGTAAAAAATAAAAATTTTGAATTAAAAATCGTGCGGTTTTTTAATTTCAAATATTTGCCTGCGGTGCATTTTAAGATATATTTGAAAGAAAAAAAATCAATTTATAATTAAATATCGCTTGATTTATATCAGATTATTAAATAAAAATTTACAATTAAAAAAATCGTACCATTGAGTATTTTAAATTGAAATCATATTATAAAATGCGACGCAAATCCCATCATCAAACTCAAACACCACGTGATGTTCAGTTGACATGCTATAAGCAATGTTGACGCTATTTCCATTTCAATTAGGAAATAACGTCAATAAACATATTGACAAAGGGAAGTTAAGTCAACTGACCTTATTTCCATTTCGAAAATGGAAATAGTATCATCGACCTTGTTACCTGTCACCCTTACAAACATCGGACCAAAGTTCATGAAAGGTATAATGAAATAAAAATTAAATTAAATTAAAAATAGAAATAAAACTAAATTAAAATAAATATAAAATAGAAATATAGCAAAAATAAAATAAATTAAAATTTAAAAAACAATAAAAATCTTTCAAAAAGTGTCGCTCAAATCCTTCAAAAAAACTCATATTCAAAATTTATATTTACTAGTATCGCCTGTGATCGAAATTTCGACCAATAAAATAGGGGATCGTGGGGTCGCTAGCCACGTATCCCCATCCATAAATTTCGGGAACGCCTCTGAAAATATACCGCCATCGGTGCATATTGCATTCAAATCGGTCAAACTGTTCGCTCACAGGAGACTCCTAAAGTTTTTCATGTAGCGTATTTATATATGAGCCGTTTAAAGCACAAGTGGTATAAGTCCAGTTTTCGTTTTAGGCATGACGCTATGTATGGGAAAATGTGTTCTATATAACACGCTAACGGGGTAACTCTTAGCTCCCACAGAAACCGAATAAATATCAGAACTATCTTGTGAAATCAAGGGTACCCCCTATTTGTTGACAACACAAAACCTTCAATATCTCAGTTCGAGAAAAGTGGACTTATACCACTTGTGCTTTATGGGGCTCATATACATAGATAGATTCCTCAACGTCTTCATACTCAATATTTTAGCAATCGAATTTTAAGCAATTCGCAATGATTTATAGCTATTTTGGTTTTCAAAATTTTATTCCTTTTCTTATCGAACAAATACCAATTTCTAACACATGCATTAATGACCGCAAAACGGAACAAACGATGCTGCAAGTGCAATGAAGAAACAAAAAAATAAAAATAAAAATAAAAAAATCGAATACAGCAACCAAGCAAAGTGAAAATAGTATCACTGCCAAAAGCCACTAAAAACTACCACAAAACACATATGTGACCTTAATGACCAACAACGTGTCGGACCATTGCACATTTTGTAACCAACAACCAAAATGCAATACAAAGCAAAAAAAATGAAAACAACGAAAAAACCATTTAAAAAGGATTTGAGGCGAAATTGCAATCGATAAAATCACGCACAGAAAGACCGAAATAGAGCGGAGAACGCAAAAATTAAGCACGCCATTTCGAACAATTAAAATGGAATTTTCGCTAACATTTTTGGTAATTAGTACGCAACTGAGTGGAAGATAAAGTGTGATGTGCAGATGTTTGTAGCAAGGATTTTGTGTAAAAATTTGTAGTTACACGAAATCAAGGATTAGAGAAGACGAAAGTCAGGTTTTCTTAAGTTTAAAGTGTGTATGTTGTAGGATGTAGGAAATTAAATTCAGGTTGACATGGAAACGACTTTCAGTACTGAGAGCTCCGGATCATTTTACAAAAAAAAGGGTAAAAAATAAATTCGGTTCAAAAGGACACAAAAAGCTAGTCTAAATTAAGCTATGTTTGAATCCTAGAACTGAATACTAAAACTCAAAGACCTATATTTAAGGAATGTGAGAACAGAAGATGGATCTCAAGATACTCTAAAAGCGGTTTCGAGAAACTAGAGAAGAAGAAATAAGGTTTCCAGAGGAACCAGCAACCAGAGTTTCAGTATTGGATCAAATAATCAAGAGTAATATTTCTAAGATATGCGATTTTCTCTTATGAGCTGAATACGACCTATATCTATACGACTGCTAAGATCTGCACTCGAAACATACAGTCCAACGTAACTAATAGGTATGTAGCTATGCATCAAAGTACTTTTAATAGTGAAGTGGCACTTTTAAATGGATTGCAGCTGGAAGCTTAAAAGAAATTGCAAAGTCCTTAACGGATATGAAAAATGCAATAAGCTCATGGTAGCAACAAAAAAACAGACATGAAGCATTACATATGAACAACAATAAGGTACACGCACATTTTTGTGCATAGGGAATTCTAAGAATATGTATGCACGTATTGAAAGCTTATACTTTTCAGCATAGCTTTAAAAAAAAATTTATTTCCCAGCATTTCAATTGTCGCTCATACGCTCTGTAGATCTTACCTACTTCACCGTTCTTTGTTTGTTTCATTCTTTTTGAATGATTCGTTCTCAACCCTTTATTTTTTTTTTTAGAAATACTGCAGGCCTAGGTATTCGATAAGGTTTCATATTGTGGTCGCTTTTACTAGTTGTTCGTTAGTAATTAAATGTTGCCTTCACAATGTAAGCAACAGCAAACAAATTTGTACACAAGTTGTATTTAGATTTTTACATTTTCATGGCTTTTTGTTAGTAGTATACGTACAGTCAAATGTGTATACAAGATAAGGTGACCTATGACCAGCTGCTTTGCTTCGCTCGTTGTTTTTTTTTTTTTTTACTTTTTTCCTGCCTACTTTTTAAGGGACAAACGCATTCCAGTAAGGGTACTTTTCTCAACAGACCGCATTCTACTGTAACCTAGCCTTTAAAGCCATATTTTTATTTTATTTCAGTTTAATTTTATTTTATTTTATTGAATTTTTTATTTTATTTTTTCATTTATTTTTATTTTACTTTATTTATTTTTATTTATTTTATTCATTTTATTTTATCTTATTTTTTTAATTTTATTTTTTATTCTATTTTATATTTTTTTTACTTTTTTATTCTATTTAAATTTTTTTATTTTATTACTAGCTGACCCGGCAGACGTTGTCCTGCCACAAATTTATTTCCCTGTCTGTTTCTCTAACCCGATCCCTATATCTATTTTAAACCATATCCCTATCTCCTTCATATAGGAGAAACCACGCCCCCTTTTTCCTTATCCCCAGTTTTTTTGGAGGTGTCCGGGATTGATTTTATATAACTCCTCACAAAATTTCACTGGTCTAACCTAAATACTTCTAGAGATATGGAGTATGAAGTTTTTTATTCGTATGGGAGGTGCCACGCCCCCTTTATCGTTAACTCGAGTTTTTTGGGAGGTATTAGCGATCGATCACATATAAACCCTCACCAAATTTCAGTGGTCTAACATAAATACTTGCAGAGATATGGGCTATGAAATGTTTCCTTCATATAGGAGAAACCACGCCCCCTTTTTCCGTATCCCCAGTTTTTTTTGGAGGTGTCTGGGATTGATCTTATATAACTCCTCACAAAATTTCACTGGTCTAACCTAAATACTTCTAGAGATATGGACTATGAAGTATTATATTCGTATGGGAGGTGCCACGCCCCCTTTATCGTTAACTCGAGTTTTTGGGAGGTATTAGGGATCGATCACATATAAACCCTCACCAAATTTCAGTGGTCTAACATAAATACTTGCAGAGATATGGGCTATGAAATGTTTCCTTCGTATGGGAGGTGCCACGCCCCCTTTTTCTTTATCTCCAGTTTTTTTGGAGATGATGGGATTAATCTTATTTAACTCCTCAAGAAATTTCAGTGGTCTAACCTAAACACTTCCCGAGATATGGACTATGAAGTATTTCATTCGTATGGGAGGTGCCACGCCCCCTTTTTCGTTATCCCCAGTTTTTTTGGAGGTGGTAGGGATCGATCTCATATAACCCCTTACCAAATTTCAGTGGTCTAACATGAATACTTCCAGAGATATCGACTATGAAATATTTCATTTGTATGGGAGGTGCCACGCCCCCGTTTTCGTTATCCCCAGCTTTTTTGGAGGTGGTAGGGGTTGATCTCATATAAACCCTCACCACCTTTCAGTGGTCTAACATAAATACTTGCAGAGATATGGACTATGAAATGTTTCCTTCGTATGGGACTATGAAATATTTCATTTGTATGGGAGGTGCCACGCCCCCGTTTTCGTTATCCCCAGCTTTTTTGGAGGTGGTAGGGGTTGATCTCATATAAACCCTCACCACCTTTCAGTGGTCTAACATAAATACTTGCAGAGATATGGACTATGAAATGTTTCCTTCGTATGGGAGGTGCCACGCCCCCTTTTTCTTTATCTCCAGTTTTTTTTGGAGATGATGGGATTAATCTTATTTAACTCCTCAAGAAATTTCAGTGGTCTAACCTAAACACTTCCAGAGATATCGACTATGAAGTATTTCATTCGTATGGGAGGTGCCACGCCCCCTTTTTGGTTAACCCCCAGTTTTATGGGTGAGAATGGTGTTGTTATCCTATAGGTCTGTACCGATTTCCAGGTCCCTACCTTAAACCCATTTAGAGATATTCACCTTGAAGAAAAATGTTTGTATGGGAGGTGCCACGACCCCCTAATATTTTGTTCTGATTTTATAACATGACCTGCGCGTGGTAATAACAAACAAACCCCCTAAAGGAAGTATATGATTTGGTTCCGCCGTTTTCGAGTTTTAGCGTAACGACTGAACACCATTTCATTTTTATATATATAGATTGTATGGGAGGTACCACGCCCCCTTTTTCGATAACCCCAAGTTTTATGGGTGAGAATGGTGTTGTTATCCTATAGCTCTATATCAATTTTAATGTTCCTACCTTAAACACTTTTGAAGATATTCACTTTATTATTTATGTGTAAGAAGGCTTTTGATACCATATAGGTCTATACCAATTTTCAGGTCCCTACCTTGAACCCTTTCACAGATATTCTGCTTAAAAAATTTAGTTTGTATGGGAGGTACCACGCCCCCTTATTGGGTAACCCCCGGTTTTATAGGTGAGAGTGGTGCTGTTATCCTGTAGCTCTGTACCAATTTTCATGTTCCTACCTTAAACACTTTTGAAGATATTCAACTTGAAAAATTCAGTTTGTATGGGAGGTGCCACGCCCCCTTAATATTTTGTTCTGATTTTAAGACATGACCTGCGCGTGGTAATAACAAACAAATCCCCCAAAGGAAGTATTTCATTTGGTTCACCATTTCATTTTTATATATATATATTTAATTTAATTTAGTTTTATTTTATTTTAGTTTATCTTATTTTATTTTACTGGCATCAAAATTATTTTAATTTATTTTATTTTATTTTATTTTACTGGTATCAAACCCCAGCAGACTGCATTGGCATTGCGTCAACTTAACGCTTAAGGGTCGAATACATAAAGCTTTGTTAACCTCGCCTGACATTTGCTACCTCAAAACTTTGCGTCCAACTTCAGAGGTATGCTACAATGAACGCCTTGACGTTTCTCTTTTATACATTTGTTTTCGTTATTTATTTCTTTGCATTCAGAGTGTTTTGGTTAATTTATTAATTTAATAGAGAAAAAATGAAATAATTATTATTTCCTCCAACTTTTTATTCATTAATTAAAGCAAAGTCATCAACATCTGATTGTCAAAGCAAGCAAAGCAAGCAAAATTTGAGAGTTTGCCAAATTTTAACCTTGCTTCAACTTTGAGGTCTCCAATTTGCCATGCTTCGTTTAAATACGTATACTGAACTTTTCTGTCAAAGTCAAAGTTTGAGGTAAAGCCAAAATAAAGTTGTATGTAACTGACCCATTAGAGCCATGTGCCCTGTGTACCAGCTTGCATTTATATTCGTACTAATGTGCCCTGTTTTTCTCACTTTATAGACTTTTAGAACACCGTGTGTTTATAAGGCGATACTGGAACCAGGGGGGTCACTCTGTATTGCGATTCGAAATTCAATGCGATTCGAAAGTGAAATGCGATGCGATAAGCAAATGGTACTCTGTATTGCTATAGCATTGCTAACAGTGCTGCGTTCTGCGGCCTTTGGTTATTTTCTTGCTTGGGTTGGCATCACTGTTGTAAAACTAACCGCAAGTTGACAATTTTCATTGCATACTTCAAGTGAAGGGTCTTGTCCTATGCTTTTACCCATACCATTTCTTTTAATTTGGCGCCTAACTGTATGCTATGCTGCAAACACTTGTACTTGCAAAAGAAATTTGTACCTATATACCTTTTATGTGTATTGAAATATGTGTGCATGCGTGTGCATATGCAAAATCACGTCTGTATAAACATAATTTTTTAATTGAAGTTTTCTTACAAATTTTTGGTAATTATTTTGTAAATTTAAAAGTTAAACAAAATATTTTTCAAAAAAAAAAAAATATTTTTTTTATTAATTTTGCGAAATAAGCGCCAAAATAAACATGTTTTTCGATAAGGAAGGTAAGTATACTAATAGCTCTACAATAATTTACAAGAATATGTTTAAAAATTTATATTTATTCAAAATTGTTTAGCGGTGCGATAGCGGTTCGACTGCGTTTTGTTGTAGGAAGACAAATCCGAATGTACAAAGCAATTGACATTTCACTTTCGCGATACAGAGTGTACGCGATTCGAGAGGGAAAAAATGAATGCGAAAAGGGAAAAGACAAATCCGAAAATGTCGATTTCCGTTGCGATAGTTGAGTTACAGAGTGTCGCTAAGGCAAATGCGAAAAAATTTTCTTTCGCATCGCAATATAGAGTGACCCCCCTGAGTACCATTTGCTTATCGCATCGCATTTCACTTTCGAATCGCATTGAATTTCGAATCGCAATACAGAGTGAACCCCCAGTATTGTAGTGTTCATGGTGAGTTTCAAAAGCAGCATTTTCTATTTTCGGTCGTACATTTCCAAGATGCGTTCATGCTGCCGCATTTTAAAAATGCGCAGTTAGCTAATTTTCGAATGCTTAAGGCACGTTCCTACATCGCAAGTGGAAGTATGCTTGCCTTTTCAGAACCGACTTTCTAAACAAACTTGGAAACTCTTCACCTCGAAAATTGCAAATTTTAACAGGAAAAATTATTGCATAAGTACGTTGACTTGCTAAGTGAGAAGATATCCTAATATAAACAGCGGTTCGCCCAAAAGTATGCAACATTTTGCTAAAGCTAATGCAGCAATAAAGTAGCATTTAGTTGTGTTTAGCTTTCAAAATTGTATGGAAAAAATGCGGCATTTTGGGCTAAATGCTAAAATGCAAAATGCAGGCTCAACATGAACAGCACATAAGACCGAACAAAACACTGTTAACGTGCTTGATCGCATAGAAACTAGTCAGTGAATTACCATTCCGCTGTGTAAAGTTTTTGCATTCCATTCTTTCTAATACTAATAATTTCAAAATTAACGTGTAAATATATACATTGGATTCTTACTTTAAAATTATTTAATTTAATTTCTTGTTTTTTTAACTATCTCAGCGAATAAAACAATGACATTATGTCATTATGACATCGAAGTGATTTCTCTATATATTAGTAGCCTCAGTGTCAGTTCAATTTTTTTCAATCGAAATTTGAATCTATTCAAACTACGTATCCCACGAGCTCAAAACTATGTTTATTGCTTTTATTTCTTCCAATGTATTTACCAACAAAAAAATATTTACTAAAAAATTGCATAAATTTGCCCATAAGCCAAATGTGTAAAGCAAAATATTTACATAGAAAATATGACTATAACCTCTGATGATCACACTATGAAAATAAGCCAATATGTTAGGTTAACTTATGGCTTTAGGCTAATGAGTATGTAAAAGCAGAGTGCGTGTACACAAAATTGTGGCATGTGAGTGACGAAAAGTAAACCGAATACAAACCACGAATCGTTTAAAGTGGATATTTGTTTCAAACTTTTGAACTTAACTGGGCGACTTAAGTGGGTGAATTTTAAAAAAGGGTAAGTAACCCATATTCAAGAATATATATTTACATAGATAATCTGATATATCTAAGTAAAATTTAGTTTTAGGAAGCGAAGTGTATGTAACCTTGAGGTGCTTGTAATGTTAAAGTTTTGTTCATGGATTAAGTATACTGTAATTCAAAGCATCGTTTCTCAGATGCGTGAATTTCTTTAACCTAGAACAAATTTTAAATAGCATTTTAATTAAAAATGTTGGGAAAGACGTTAGTTCTGAAAAAAGGCTCAGTGGCTCCCAAATCATTTTATTTTCTCCAGCATTTTCTTACCATGTAAAAAACATATTCACACTCTACAGAAATATATTTGTTAACATATGCGCCATTCTATTGTAATGCATAAATTAATTTAATTTTCTTAATTGTTGTACTAAAATATTCTGCGGCACTTTATCTACAGTTTTGCACATTTGTCTCACTTACCGCCATGCTACATAACGAAGAAGCTGCCTAAAGATAGAGGTTTGCTAGTTCTACATATATATGTATGCCCACATATGAACACACCTTTCCATATACGCTTATATTAAAACTATTGTGTGCTGCTATTTGATTTTACCTGTGCTGGCGCACTGAATGCCAAAGTACTCATATCTCTACAACTGAATGGGACACAGTAGGCGCGCGGCGCGCTCCAGCACAATCTAAGCACATTTACTAAATGAAAAGTGAATTTATTGCGCTTGCATGCAAGTGGCTAAAGGCCTGAGTGCAGGTGTGTATGTTTTTTCGTGTGCTTAAGATAGAAATATGCTGCATAAGTAGATGAAGGTATATAGTATGGACTGTGCTTTACTTAGTCAAAATGCACGTATATAGTTCAACACCAAAGCTCAGACAGTATTAACCTCGTCACTAACCCGTATGACTGTGCAGTGTAGGACATGTTAGCTAGCGTCCACTGTACATTCACACAAACAAACATATAAGCACTCAAACAAAAATAGAAACCACAAAACGCACGAAACGAAAAAGGATGTTAGTAAACTTCATGTGGTGCGTTTTGTTTGAACTGGCACTTACTCACAACCACGCGAACGTACACATCACAACATCACACATTCGTACAATTACATACGTGTAGAGAAACACCTGATTGTATTTAGGTGTGCGCATATCTGTGCTGCTTATTCTGTTTGCTTGAACATGCAGCAATTTCCAGGATACATGTAAAATGAGAAAAAAGTTAAGTAAAAGAAGCTGAAGGTGCTTTCACCGCAGTAATAGATGACATGTCGCACAGTGTACTCGTACTTAAGAGATATTTTTATGATATGACCTAATAATATGACTACCTGACGATCATATGATTTACAAAGCTTTCGCTCGTATTGTCATGTGATAATTCATGTTAAGTGATCTAAATTCTTAGATGAGATATTTTTATCATATGAGCTATTGATTTGATTGCCTGATGGAATTGTGATCGTATGATAAAAATATCTCATCTAAGAATTTAATAGATCACTTATCATAAATTATCACATGACAATACGAGCGAAAGCTTTGTAAATCATATGATCGTCAGGTAGTAATATTATTAGGTCATATCATAAAAACAACTCATCTAAGTATTTAATAGTCATGTCAATATCCCATATGATAAAAAATATCTCATCTAAGAATTTAATAGATCACTTAACATGAACTATCACATGACAAAACGAAAATATTATTTTTTTTTTTTGTCGTCACTTAGTCACATCATTAGTTCATATTATAAAAATATCACATCTAAGAATCTGATAGATCATTTAAAAAGAATTTTCGCATGTCAATTTTCAGCCAAAAATTCGCAAATCAGAATATGATATCATATTATGGTCGTCAGGTAGTCACAACATTAGTTCACATGATAAAAATATCACATCTACTTAGGTAGTCGTTTGATAAAAATATCACATCTAAAAATTTAATAGGTCACTTAACATGAATTATCGCATGAAAATTTACAGCGTAGCTTTGTAAAACACGTGGTCGCCACGTAGTCACATCTTTAGGCCATATGATAAAAATAGCACATCTAGGTATTTATTTTCTTCTAATTACAGCATGGAACATCTATGGGAGAATACTTTCCAAAAACTCCTAAAACATTACTCATTGGAGTACACAAGAGAGCGAAAACCTACTCCAATAGAACGAAATGTACCACTGTGCCGTTGCAGACCTTCTTCTCCTTACACACACACACTTACAAACACGCAAACATCCTTCGCTGCATTGGTTCTGCTGCTGGTCCTGCCGTAATATGACGATAAGAGCCATGTGCAGGTTGGCAGAAAGGCGATCTACACTATATATTACTGGCAAACAACTCTAACAACAACAACAAACTCTGTTTAAGCGCAGTACATTTGCACTGCTTTACTACATTTGCCTTTACAGCTTTAAATCCAACCAAAGTAGTCTCAGTTTTCTAGATATTCCTTGCAAGTGCGAGTATGTCGATGTGTTTGTGGGTGCACTTAACCACTTACCGACTAGGTGGCAGTTGGTTTCACTAACATACTCTTGCACCTTTACCTTTACCTTTTTTGCGGTTTAGTAATTTAGAAGTTTTGCTACAGCCAATTGCCAAATGCTGGGTACATTCATGCAGAAAGTTGACAATCTTTTTGGAAATTTTGTGGGCGAAAGTGGATAAATGAACTGACTTAAGGTAGTAGCAGGCACACACATTGCTTGCATGTCTGTATAAATATCAATGTATATTTGATAATCTCCCCTTACATATTTATATATGTAACTATTTAGGTAAAAACTTGTTCATAACAGCATGGCAAAGTTCCAAATGAAAGGCGTCGTTCTGTTCATAATAAATGATGAAGCTTGTGATTGAATTTGAGATACTGCCAAGGATATTCCGTTTACGTTTAACTTTTGCTCTGCTTCTTTTTATATGGAATAATGTGCCAAAAGGTCGGTTACACTACTTATATAAAGTAGGAAGAAGGAAATAGTTTTTAATAGAATTTAACAAAATGTGGGTATCAAAGAAATTTAAGACAAAAGCAAATTACCTTAAAGTTTCTGCGAGTTTTAGAGGGTATATTAGCAAAAAGTTTAGAAAAGAAACCTTTCAATGAGTTCTTTGATACGGATTTATGAAAGTTCAACTTTAGCGACTTGAAATTATGTGGCATGGTTATAAAGTATATCTTTCACTACTCATAACCAATCTGCTGCTTCAATTCCTCGTTAAATGCCACTGTTATTTTTATACCCAGCGTACTAGTACTAGTAGAAGGGTATATTAATTTTGTTCACATAACGGTAGTATGTAACGGCACAAAATAATCGAGATAGATATAGAGTTCCATATATGAAAGTTCTTAGGCTGAAAAGAGGAGTTCAATAAGCCATGTCCGTCCGTCTGTCCG
The DNA here is from genome assembly GCA_964058755.1 of Campiglossa producta. Taxonomy (NCBI): domain Eukaryota; kingdom Metazoa; phylum Arthropoda; class Insecta; order Diptera; family Tephritidae; genus Campiglossa; species Campiglossa producta. The sequence goes on along the minus strand of CAXKVI010000004.1, from coordinate 88,431,639 downwards.
TCCGCCTGTGTACACGATAACTTGAGTAAAAATTGAGATATTTGCATGAAATTTTGTATACAGGTTACTTTCTGGCCAAGGTAGGTTGCTATTGAAAATGGGCGAAATCGGATGATAACCACGCCCCCATTTTCGATATCGAAAATTTCGAAAATCACACAAATTGACATATCTCGGCAGCTGAAATGTCTAAAATGATATAATTTTATAGGTAAATCCCCCTGGTGATTTTCTCGTGAGTTTTTCATAAATTTTTTATAGTGGGCGTGGCACCGCCCACTTTTAAAGGAGGCATTTTTGAAAATTGGACTGGTCGTAACTTTTAAACTGATTACGATAGAACGATGGAATTTGGCACAAAGCATACTAGTATCATTGGGAGTATACTTGATGAAATTGGATAAAATCGCCCTCCAACCACGCCCACTTTCCATATCGAAAATTTCGAAAATCACACAAATTGACATATCTTGGCAGCTGAAATGGCTATAATTATATAATTATATGTGTGAATCCCCCTGGTCATTTTCTTATGAGTTTTTCATAAATTTTTTATAGTGGGCGTGGCACCACCCACTTTTAAGGGCGGCATATTTGAAAATTTGACTGGTCGTAACTTTTAAACTGATTACGATAGAACGATGGAATTTGGCACAAAGCATACTATCTATTATCATTGGGAGTATACCTGATGAAACTGGAAAAAATCGCTCTCCAACCACGCCCACTTTCGATATCGAAAATTTCGAAAATCACCTAAATTGACATCATTCGTTAACGGAAATGGCTAAAATGATATAGTTTGGTAGGATGAACCCCCTCGACATTCTATTATGATTTTTTAATAAATTTTTAAAGGTAGGCCTGGCATCGCCCTTTTTTCAGGGAGGCATATGTGAAAATTTCACGTGTCATATTTTTCAACCTTATTACGGTAGAACAATGAAATTGGTAAAAGGTATACTAGCATAACAGGGTGCATACTTGATGTAATTTGATGAAATCGCTTCCCGACCACGCCTGCTTCCGATATGGAAAATTTCGAAAATCACATAAATTGATATAATTCGGTAAGAGAAATACCTGAGATAGTAAAAACTTTAGGTAAATCCTCCTAGGGCCTATATCTTTGTTATACCGTTCTGAAAATTACCGCTGGGTATGTAATGTTCGGTTCACCCGAACTTAGACTTCCTTACTTGTTTTTTTTTTATTTTATATTTTTTTTTTTTTGTATACCTTTCATGGACATGAAATGGTATAATAACTTTAGTCCGATGTTTGTAAGTAGGAGAACAAGAAGAGATTAGTGGGTCTAATAAGCATACCGTTATGATCAGACAATGAGCTTATTCCATTTAGCCATGTCCGTCTGGCCGCCGGTCCGTCTGACCGTCTGTTTATACGCAAACTAGTCCCTCAATTTTAGAGATATCTCGATGAAATTTGGTATGGAGTCGTTATTTTATATGAGAATAATCATTTATCGGAACCAGCAAAATCGGACCAAAACTACTCATAGCTCCCATACAATCGATTGTTCCGATAAACGGATTTTGGGCTATAACTCCTGTAATTATATAATGTGGACTGTTTAACATGTGTCACTGTTTAAAATCATTGAGATTGGACCAACATAACATATATATCCCCCCATATAATCGATAGTTCCGATAATTTCGGTATGAGCTAAACTTAAATTCACACAGGCTGTACTGGGGTCGAACAGTGAAAATCGTGACGGTTATTTATGAAAGATATATAGGCAGCTATCCTTACTTGTTTTTATTTTATTTTATTTTTATTTTTTATTTTATTTTATTTTATTTTATTTTATTTTATTTGTCTTTATTTTATTTTCTACCGAAACGCGTGTTAAAAACTATCAAACGCACACCAATTTTCTTATTTCTACCATAAAAGTATTGGAATTATTTTACCAAATACAGAAGGCAATTAATCAACATGTTTTGGCATATATTTTCGCTACAAAAAAAAGGAATAACATTAGGCACATGCTACAAATATTTTCTATGTTTCAATTTTTAGCTTAGAGTAGCCAATATTGCTTGGCCAGTTAAAATGATGACAAACATTGGCAACAGCGACGAGTCATATCCGAGTGCAACAACAGGATATTAAAAGCTTTTGTTCATAGATACATATGTATGTCTGTAAGAATGAGAGAATAGTAGCAATAAAAGTGTAGTAAACATAACATTGGAAAAATGTCCAAATAAGGGTCACAAACCAAAACAAAAATTTAAACAGAAAAATTGCCAGATAAAAATGTCTGTCTGTCTACTTTATTTGTGAGCCTACTTTTGAAGAAGAAATAATGTGAATTCATTACTGGTGTCGAAATAAATTGGCGATTCTTTTGTTTTCTCGTTTTTTTGTCAAAACAATCTAATTGTAACTAAGTGAGAATGCACAAAAAAATACGGCCAATAAAATTTAGCAACTGACATAGTTGTGCTCAACATGTCATTGGTTTATGTGGCCAGTAGAGTCGGAATGAAGCTGGGTTTTTAATCCGAAAGATCGATTTTTTTATCTGAAGACTTTTTACACGTTCTCGAGTTTTTTTAAGCAAAGAAAACTGTTCGTCCAAACCAAAATATTCTGCAAAGAAACTTGGTCGAGTTGCCGTGTAATTTTATTTTTTATTCAGCATACAGGAACATACAACTTGCTAATCGATTAGACATAGGTGATGTTATATTTGACATATTATACAAGTGTCATAGGTTTGGCCCTTTGATTAACAATCAATCAAGGGGCTGCCACCTGTGCAAAAATTTATTTTTACTGTGAAGCTAGTTTGATATTTAAAAGTTTCAGTTTCATATGAAACTGCTTAGCGCTTAGATATATCTAAATTTTTTTATTTTTTAAATTATTACCTGCCCAAAAAACTTTTACTCAACAACAATTTTAAAAATCGGTTTGTGAACTTTCTCCTTTTTGATTGTTATAAAAAAGGCTGCCAGCTAAACGCAATTTCTATTTTGCTCATACTCTTTTTCATTCTTAAATTTTAATTGACCTATGAAGGGGCTTGGACCCTGAATTAAAAATAGTAGATTACTTTAATAAGGAAAAGGGCTGCCATCTGGGCAAAAAATAATTTGTAACATATAGCTTGTTTTTCGAATTTGAAGTTTCATATGAAAGAGCACAGTAGCTGAGTAAAAATACTTTTTTTAATATAAAGTTTTGCCACTCACTCAACAAAGTTTGTTACTGTATTTAATTAGGCTTTCACAGCCTGCCTAAGAGATGTTGGAAAAATCGTCGGGCATCACTATTCGAGTAGCAACGTTCCTACTACCCACTGTATCCTTGCAGCGAAACGTCAAACTAGTGAGAAAAATACAAGTATACAACTAGAATTTTCTGGCTGAAATCATATGAGTTACAAAATCCAAAAATCATTTTTCGTTTACTTACTTCTTTTTCTCTTATGATTTACAGATGCTTTTTCATGTTTGGGTATATACAAACAGTCGCAGCTTTTTAAAAAATATATAAATAAAATAAATGGTAAGTCATGGAAATAATGCGACTATTAATTTCTGTTCGAAATCATACTAGTCCAGGTTCAACGCTTATTCAACTAGTATGGAACTGGTATTTTACACCCAGTAGATGACTGGTATGTTCTGGTCGAAATCTGACAATTGACATCCCGTAGGACATCAACACGTAAAAAACGCCAGTTGCTTACATAAAAAAAGAAACAACCGCGTGTAGCCAGTACACGTGAAAGAAGTTAACTTCTTAAATACAGAAATAACGAAATATGGTGTACTCGAGACTGGTTTAGATTCGCAATTCTTACATCCGGCTAGTGGACCAGGGAACCGATCAATTCGAAAATATCTTATACATGGTGCGTTTTCCTTCAAATTCGGTACGTGGATAGAATTATGCCTAAATTAACAGGCATAACGAATGGGATAAAGAGGAAGAGGGGCGTGGTAGAAGGAAAGGGGAATGAAGACAAAAAGGGAGGGAGATAGTGTGAAGGCGAAAAAAGATAAGAAGGAGAGTTGTAAAATACCTTTCATTAGATACCCATATTGGCATATCTAGCTCTATATTTAAAAAAAATTGGGATAGGTGGCAACCTTGTAAACCGCCCTAAGTGGCAACACCCATGTATGTATATAATCTTGGAATGTATGAAATTTTCTCTGTGCCAAATTGTTTCCAAATCGATCAAGCAGTTCCCCAGATATACGAACAAATAAATAAATTGCGGTTAGGTGGCAACCCTAAGTTGCACCCATACTTCAAATTATCATATTTGGAATACAGCCAAAAATACCTTTAATTTGATACCCATATTGGCATATTTAACTATATATTTAAAAAAATGGGATAGGTGGCAACCCTGTAAACCTCCCTAAGTGGCAGCACCCATCTATGTAATCTTGGAATGAATTAAGGTGTTTATATGCCAAATTTTATTCGAATCAGTCGAGCAGTTCTCGAAATATGCGAAAATATAAATAAATTGCGGTTATTGGCAACCCTCTGTGGCAACCCTGCTTGGAAATATCTTATTTGGAATAGTGTCGAAAATATATTTAATTTGATACCCATATTGGTATATCTAGCTATATGTTTAAAAAAAAAGTTGGGATAGGTGGCAACCCTGTAAACCTCCCTAAGTGACAACACCCATTTATATAATCCTAGAATGAATCAAATTGTCTATATGCCAAATTTTGTCCAAATCGGTCAAGCAGTTCCAAATATACGAAAAAATAAATAAATTGAGGTTAGGTGGCAACCGAAGTGGCAACCCTACTTGAAATTGTCTTATTTGAAATACGGTCAAAAATACCTTTCATTTGATACCCATATTGGCATATCTAGCTCTATATTTAAACAAATTGGGATAGGTGGCAAACCTGTAAACCGCCATATGTGGCAACAACCATGAATTCTGCTCGGCCTAACTATTACAATTTGTGCAATGTTAGCTAGATCCTAGAATTTCACCTCCTATTTGATTTGCACAGCTAAACAGCGAGGTGAAAATCGCCTGCGCCTGAAAGTCTGCAACATACGTCTGAAAGCGGCTACAATTTCGATAATTTCCGTTGCATCATCAGCCGTTTTCTCAAATTTTCCTCTCAACCAAAACTTCATATCGCCACCTAAGAAGCTCAAAAACAAAAGACTGACTAGTTGGGCCTGGTGCGCAAACTACTTGTAAAGTAGTTTTCAACTAGTTGCTTTCGCTGCATAGCTGTATATGC